>PVJC01002805.1:13781-75883 GCA_004026665.1 Murina feae | reverse complement strand
TCGTGGTCAGGCCAGCCTTTTCCTGCTCCCTGATCCCCGGAAGGGACCTGGGAAGCCGCCAAGCAGGCCGCCAACTCTTTCCCACTCACCCGTCCCCTGCTGCCTTCCTTTCCCACTTCCCGGTGCCGCCAAGGGGTCTGGGGAGCTGCCAAGCAGGACCCCGGCCCCTGCAGCCTTGCTTTCCTGCTTCCCGGTGCCCTGCAAAGGGCCTGGGCAGCCACCAAGCAGGCCGCCGACCCTACCGCCTCTTACCCGCTTCCCGGTGCCCCTCCAACCCTGCCGCCTGTTTCCCATCACGGGTCCTGGGTCCTGCGCTGTCCCGCCTTGCAGCCGCTCTGTGCACTCGGGAGGTCCCTCAGCCCGGCCTGTGCCCTCTCGCAGTCTGGGACCCCTCGGGGGATGTCCACCTGCTGGCGTGCCTGACCAGCCTGGGTGAGGGGCTTTAAGGCTGCCCACAGCTCCCATTGCCCAACGTCCCAGCAGGTTCTGTTCCTTTAAGCTGAGGTGGGCTGAGGTAACGAAACCTCCTCTGCTTCACTTCGCAGCGCAGCATCTATAATGAGACTTTGTTACTCTTAGTAAGGCAGGCCAGGCTGCTGTTCCCTTCAGCTCCTGAGGATTCTATGATTGTTACATTATTGAAACATGTTTCGGAGCCTGCCCGCCAAGGGCCGAAAACAGTATTGCTTTTGCTCCTGCTGCAACGGACACTGCCTAAACGTTTACTCAGGTCCATGAGTGGCGGCCGCCATGTTGGCTGGGCTAATTTGCATACAGCCGCTCTGATTGGCTGGTGGGCGTGGCTTACCCTGTCTCGGAGAAACGGTTAATTTTACTATTTCGCTTTTATTAGTTTAGACTAGAGGCCCAGTGCACAAAAATTTGTGTACTCGGAAGGTCCCTCAGCCCAACCAGTGCCCTCTCGCAGTCTGGGACCCCTCTGGGGATGTCCACCTGCTGGCATGCCTGGTTAGCCTGGGTGAGGGGCTGATGGCTGTTTGCAGGCTGGCCAAGCCCCCAAGTGTGGACCCTCACCCCATTGGGATGTGGCCAGCCTGGGTGACGGACTGAGGGCCATTTTCAGGCTGCCCACAGCCCCTTCAGGTTTGGGTCCCTACTGGGGTACCTGGCCAGCCTGGGTGAGGGGCTGATGGCTGTTTTCAGGTTGGCCAAGCCCCCCAGAGGGAACCCTCACCCCATTGGGGTATGGCCAGCATGGGTGATGGGCTGAGGACTGTTTTCAGGCTTTCAGGCTGACCACAGCTCCCATTGACCCAATGTCCCAGCAAGGCTGGCTGGAAGCAGGTTCTGGGGTTTATTTATCTTCTATAATTGATACACTGCTCCTTTAAGCCAAGGCCTAGGCAGATAAGGAAGCCTCCTGTCTGCTTCAGCTCATGGCTTCTATAATTGAGACAATGTTGCCTTAGTAGTGGCAGCCAGGACTGCTGTTTGCTTCACTTCCGAGGCTTCTATAATTGAGACAATGTTGCAAATATGTTGTTGCCTGGAGCACAGAGGGGCCCAGTAGGCCGGCAGTTTTACTCCAGCTGCAACGGAAGCTGCCTGTTTACTCAGCTCTGTGACTGCCGGCCTCCATCTTGGCTGGGTTAATTTGCATACAGTTGCTCTGATTGGCTGGTGGGCGTGGCTTAGGCGTCCCAAAAAAACAGTCAATTTCAATATTATGCTTTTATTAGATTAGATAAGTACTGTGAGCCCTACCTGGTTTGGCTCAGTGGATAAAGTTTGGCCTTTGTACTAAAGGGTCCCAGGTTTGATTCCAGTCAAGGGCACATGCCTGGGTTGTGGGCTCAATCCCCAGTAGGGGGTGTGCAGGAGGCAGCTGATCAATGAGTCCCACTAATCATTGATGTTTCTATCTCTCTCCCTCTCTCCCTTCCTCTCTGAAATCAATAAAAATATATTTTAAAAAGTAAAATAAAATAAGCATTGTAATACCTAAATAATCCATCTCATAACCTAGAGGGCTACTAAGCGACTAAAGTATGGGGAGTTGGTAGCATATACAGCATTAATATGCTGGACAAAGTGATGATTCACATCACAGGCAGGATGGAGCTGGATGGCTAGAGATTTCACTATGCTACTCAGAACAACACAGTTTAAAACGTATGAATGCCTATTTCTGAAATTTTCCATTTAAGATTTTTGGACCGTGGTTGACCACAGGTAACAGAAACCATGGAAAGTGAAACTGTGGATAAGGAGGGACTACTGTAAACAGGAAACGGTGGTTCCTTAAAGGACATTAAAGTATTGTTACTAGAGAAAAGTAGACTGGATGGAGAGTAGAAAAAAAATAATGAATTCTTACTCTCTCCCTGTCCCCAGTCTCTTGCTCAACTAGTCTATCCTTCCCATTCATGCCAGAATTACTGTTCTAAAAAACTAGTTGCGTCATCTAAGTTCCTCTCCTACTACCTTTAGCATAAATCCAAAGTTCTGGCATCCAATCAAGGCCTTCTCAATACAATGCTAACTTGTCTTCATTTTCCCGGGCCTGTCAGACTTGTCCCATTTTCCACAGTGCGCCCTGTACTTTCATGCTTTGGTACACTCTGCCCTCTCATTCAGCAACGTCTCTGATGGAATCAAGCCCAGCTCAAATATTCTCTCTTCCAAACTAACCTTTCCCGATGTCTTCCATTGTCATCAATTATTCCTCCCAACAAGACAAGTAATTTGCATCTCTGCTTAGGAAGCACCCTTCTCAAGCTGCCTTATGATGTACCCACCTGTTCCTCTCCTGCATTCTTCCACTAAAACAGGGCTTTCAAACACTTTTAGCAATAGCATAGTTCACAGCAATAATCAGCAATAAATAGAAATACATTTAACGTTGTGATCCAATTGGCACACTTAGATAAATTAATTTCACTAATTTTAAGAAATACTTTCTCAATTTTAATATATCTGAAATTAGGAGGTAGCAATAGGCTATCATATTTTGGTAGAATTTTCGCTCTCTGAATAGTACATAAAATAATGGCATGCCATAATTGATGACATTGTAGAGTTGTTGAAATATGGTACATGATTGAAACAAAAGTTCTGCAAAACAGTATATATCCTTTGTTATGGGTGATGGGATGCTCTATCTCATTAAGAAGAAAAGGCAGGTTATAACCCACCAAAAATGAATTCATTACCCACCAGTGAAGTTGTGGGAAATTACTGAGAACTGAAACTATTTACAGCCACACAATAGGATTAAAAACTAAGAGTTACAACGCAACCGTCTGCATAAACATGACTTTAATTCCAAGAAAGTCTTGCTCAAAAAGGAGTTGCAAATAACTTAATTGCAGTTTCAGGAACTTCCTCAAAGTCCATTTTTCTGAATAACAGGCTACTGACTGATCTTGCCTTCATCAGGGTAAATAGTCCCCTCCTCAAGATTATGGCCTCAAGATTATGCTATTGGGTTTATCAGACAACTGTTTCGTCTTCTAGCCTTGCTTCAAGCCTCTCCCCTCCCTGTGTACAGTCATCCTAAACGATTATGTCACAGATTTAGCCGTGCTCTTTCACAGAAAGACCTATCTTAAAGATCTATCAAACCTTCAAACTACCGTACTCTTGACCTCCCTCTTTGAGACACTACTAAGACTGTCAACGCAGTGGTCTCTCTTACTGGTGTAAGCAATACACTTGGCTTTGCTTGACCCACAGGTCTCTGTTGCAAGTCAGGAGCTGACATTGCATCTTAAGCTCCTTGAGGAAAGGCACAGTGCTCCTTACTTACTCTCCTCCCCCTGCCTCCCGGTAATCCAACACTGATGGGTGAGGTAGGAAAGGTGTCTTAGGAATCTGCGGGGAGCCAGGGCAGGGGCAGTGAGGGATGCAGGTGAGGAGCTCTTGTGGCAGGGAGGCTGCATCTACAAATCCAAAATCCTGCGGCTGGAACAAGCCTCCCTTTCCTCCTGGTTTTATTCACCATCTCCTCTTCACACCTGGTACTCAGATGGTCGTGTTTGAAATATAAAAAATACAAAACATTTCAACCCCATCCCAACCGCTTAACTTGAAGACACTATGGCATCTTTGAAGTGGTCTTTGCCTCACGCTTGAAGATGGTCATAATAATGGATACGCGCTGCCAAACTTTTGGTTCCCATTCAGGAATGGTGATTAAGTCACTGAGAAAGTATGTTGACCTGTTAACTTCATACATACCCACATAAATTTCACGTAAACCCTGGAAAAGGTTCCTTGGACGCAATAAGCCATGATAAAACACGTTTGCATTTCAGCCCAGTGGGCCCCTTAGGCACCAGTGCGTATTTCCCGTAAGCTCCCAGGACACCTCCTCTCCACTTCTGCTCTTCTGTCATATTGGCCAAGTCCCAGGTGCTGCCACAACCTCCCGCCACCCCCCCCCAAACACACACGCCCAGGGCGCTCCTCCTCCCAGCATTTGCTCACACTGTTCCCCTGCGGGAGCTCCCTCCCCCTCACCTCCTCGAGGTAAATGAGTGCCTTATGATGGAGCTGAAGGTCGCCGTGAGGACCTCGCTTAGAAGCCTCCCCCCATACCCTCAGGCAGACTTAATGGCCTTCTGAGCACGTGGCCCTCTGACAGGCGGCCTGGTGCGTCGGCTCCTGCCTTCTGGTCCACCCGCCTTCTGGTCCAGCCTGGTGCCCGGCGCATCCCGGGGCCAGGGACGCAGGCCTATCCCTGCTGGCTGCCCGGGCCCTGCAGGTAGCAGCTGCGCAGTGAACCGGCGTCGGGAGCTTGGCACTTGGTGCTTTTGCGCTGGGGCCAGGGCAGAGCAGAGGACGCTCGTCCGCCCGCCCCCGCCAGCCCCCAGCCAGCTCCCGGCCCGGCCCACCGAGGCAGCCGCGGGGCCCGCGTGACGCCGGCCGCCCCCGCCGCGCCCAGTCACGGGCGTTGGAAACTCCGGCGCGTGCGGACGCGCGGGGCGGCGGAGGCGGGGGAACCCGTGGAGTGAGCCTGTGACGTGGGGGGCGTGGCGGCGGGAGGCCCCGCCCCTCTCCCTCTCCCTCTCTCGCTCGGGTCGGGGTTACATGGCGGCGACTGCGGCAAAGCGGGAGCCTCCGAGACGCCGCTGCCGCCCGCAGAGCCGGAAACCGGAGCCGACCCTGGGGGCTGTCTGCGGGCCCCGCACGCCCTCGATGAGTCGGAGAAGTCCCGTGAGTGTGTGTGTTTGTGTGTCCGTGTGCGGGGCGCGCCGCGGGCGGCTCGGAAGGGCGCCTCGGCGGGCCCGGCGGCGGAGCCGGCTCCCTCCTCCATTGTGTGTGACCCTCCGGCGGCCGCCGTTCAACAAAGGCGCTTTTGTTCTGCCTCCCGCCCGCCCCCTGCCCGCCCGCCCCGCTCGCTCGCCGGCCCGCCCGCTCGGGCTTGGCCGGCGGGTCCCCGCGCGGGCCGGCGGGCCGGGGTCCCCGCGTGGGGCCGGCGGAGCGGCCGGCGCGCCCCTCCCACCCGTGCGGCACGCCCCTCGCCGGCAGCGGATCCCGGCCGCGCGCGCGCCCGCCCGCCCCGAGCCCGGCGTGCCGCCGCGGCCCCTCCACTCCGCGGGTTCGAAGCCCGGCCCGGCGGGCTGGGAGGGGCGGCCCCGAGCAGGAGGTGGCGCGGCGTGTCGGCCGCCTGGCACGCCGCCGGTCGGAATGCTCCCGCGTCTCCTCCCCCTTCCCGGTCCAGTGACTCGGCCTCAGCTGACTCCGCGGGGCAGAGTCTCGGCGGACGCGGCTGCTGCGTAGCGCTCACCCCTCCCCGGCTCGCTGCAGAGCCGCCGGTCCTCCGCCCAAGTTCCGAGTCGGGGCGCGCAGGAGACCGCACACTCGTGAGTCGGGACCCCTCTTAGCTGCCTCCCCTCCTGCAGCCTCGCCGGGGAGCGGGGGCCGGGGAAGGGCCCCGGTGGGAACGCGGTGTGTCGGTGCGCCGCCGCGGGCCTTGGCCGCGCGCTGCTGTCTGACCCGACGAGGTGCGCGGGGAAGGAGAGGTGTTCTGGCCGCCTTTGTTCCTAGCTTTGCGGGGAGGCTCCGCGGGTTCAGGTGGTAGGTGGGAGCTCCGGGAAGCAGGATCTGTTTCATTCCTTTCCCGGTTTTTCTCTTGCGTGCTCATTGGGGATGTGGAATCGGAAGCCTTGCTGGGCTTGCAGCAAAAGTGTATTTTTCCTTCGGCGCTACAAATGCCCTTAACAGTCAGTCTCAGTATTAACTTTTTTTTTTTCCTTTTTACGCGTAAGACGATGTGTTGAGAGAAAAATTAACGGGACGAAATGGAGCGCAAACAGCTTCAGAGTAATTTCCTGATTGCTTGATTCTTCCTGCCCTGTTATATTTAAAAGTTCTGATTGGACATAGCCTCTCTTTTCCACGTTGGGAAACTTGAGATGGAAAGACTAATCTGACTAGATGAATGTAGGGTCCAAAGAGGGAATTGCCTCTGGAGTTTCTCTTAGAAACGTCACATTTTTTAAACGTTTGAAAAACAATGTTTTATTGGGTGGGAGAAACTTTATATATCTTTAGCGAGTAGTTCAAACATGTTTATGAAGAGCTTGGTATGTGCCAAGGTGTGTAAAGTCCTTTCACACGCATGTATGTTACATCACTTCTGAGTATTGCCTGTGAAACTTGTAAAATTGCTTACTGGTGTCCTAAATTCAGTAATTGCTGTCATCCAGGAAATGCCAGATTTGAGCAGGACATGTTTTTATCATCTAGATATTACTGTTCAGATTAAAAGGAAAAAGGAAAAACAAACCTTCTGGGAAATGGAGACTTGTTTATAAAAACCTTTACATATCACTGTATTTTGAAGTTCACTTATTTACAAAAGAGGATTAGTGTTTGATTACTTTCTGTAAATTAAGAATGTGGAGAAGATGGATTTGAAGATGAGTTAATTTTGCGATAGAAAAAGCACAAGTTCCAGTGACAAGTCTTAGTCCCAAATGTGTTGCAGTGTTTTGCATAAGTTCATATAAGCTTCGTGGAAATTCGTAACTGACAAAATGGAAAGGTTTGCTGACTCAGGGTACATTGCTGAAGGGGATGGGGTCGGGTAGGAGGAAGCTTGAAGTGCTGCAAGTTTTGAGTTGGGTGATGACTCATCCTGCCCACGGGCTGCTACGTGGCCTTTTTTTTTTATGCTCTGTATTTTTTTAAATGATAGGCTAACATGTTTCTGTCCACATTATAATTCTCTCTTTCTCAGGAGGAACCGCAGTTTCTCTAAAAAAACGATGGCTTCTTAAATTGCATTTCAAAAGGTTATATATATCCTACAGGTGTTGGAACATGTGTTGAAAGATAAAATCGCTGGTCAGTTGGTGAAATTAAATGTTTGATCCTAACTGTTCTTTGGTTCTTATTGAGAGAGATTTGTTACAGATTATTTACAAAGGACAGATAGTACTTTTATGTAACTATTGAGTACTTGCAAGTGGTGCACCTTAAAGACTGAATTTTTATGTTTTCATTGGTAATGTAAAAGTTACATTTATAAAATCTACAAATTAGTTGAAATAAGTGGAAAAGGTACAGAAATATTGCATCTGAACATGAGCATTCCACTCTGATGGAATTATACATAGTGCTTTCTCCAGATCTAAATGAGTTTTCATCTTAACAAAGATAACTTGAAATAGATAAGTATTGTTACAGGCACTGTTTAAAAAAAAAATATATATATATAATTTTTTAGAAAGAGAGGAAGGGAGAGGGAGAGAGAAACATTGATGTGAGAGCAAAACATCCATGGTCATCAGCTGCCTCCTGCATATCTCCTACCCCAGGGGATCAAGCCCGCAATTAGGCATGTGCCCTGATCCCAAATCAAACTGGGCAATCTTTCGGTGCCTGGGACAACATCCAGCAGCTGCATCAGCCAGGGTAGCACTGTTTTTCATCAGTTTTTTAAAGAGATAAGCTGAATGTACAGTTTCAAATTTAAGACATACACTGAAATTTAGTAATTAAGATATCTTAATTGATTCTAAAAAGCACCTGTTTAGCAGGTTGCCTTAAAATAAGACTGAGAAGGAAAAAAAATTGAGAGCTTGTTTTAAAGATGAAAAGAAAAAACTCCCCATTCTCTCACTTCTTTTTGTATACTATTTTATCTAAGTGACTTGTTTGAAGGATTTTGTGAGCAATAAAGTGTATTGTTAATGTGAATTAAATCTTTGGAGAGATTTTGGAAGAGCATTGCATAATTCTCTTAGAGGAACTTAAAAAGGTTTAATTCAAACCGTAAAATATATTTCCTACTAAAAGAAATATAAAAATACAACTATAAAAGTACTACAAATTTTCAAAGCATTCTATCACTTGGAGGTTGAACTAGTACTTCCTGTGTGTGTGTTTTTAAGATCATAGGTAATTAGCTGTGCACAATTCAGAATTTATAAACAAACTGGATATCTTAGCCTCTTTTCAGTGGGGTATATTGCCTTATGAAATGGTTAGCCTTACCGTTGCTATGTGGTTCCTTGTTCCTATTCCCACATGAACCATGAACCCCTATTAAAATAGAAGATGCCTCAAAAGTAAATTCTTTGTGGCATTGTTGGCTGCCTCTTGTCATCTCCTTCAGCTTGTTTTGTGAGCTGTTACATTACTCTAGCCTGCTGGTGGTAAGGGGGTTTTGGTCAGTCTTATTGCTCCAGAGCCATGGCAGAGACTTTACAAAAACAGCAATGATGTTATTGTAGTTAATGGTTTTTTCCAGGGAGTTGTTTTTCATGTGGGTCTGATGCTTTTAAGGTAAGAGTGTAGACTGCATCCAGCATTGTCTCCCCCATGAATTGCATAGTTAGAAAATAGAATGTGCCCCTCTAATAGTTTTTAAAAAGTTTGTCTTTCATATGTGCCAGCCTTTTAAATCCATTTCTGAAAAGTTGTACAGAGATGAAATGTTTATATAGCAAACAACATTTTCCATTTAAATTTATGTCTTTTCATGAAAAAACAATGGTATCACAAAAATGGTTAGAAACCTGGCATTCACTTTAGGAAAGAGCCTACCTCTGCAGAGAGTATGAAGTCTCTGTGCATTTAATTCTGTACAACCATAAAACTATAAAACGTTAGTGTATATAGGAGGGTCATGGACATTATCTTGCCCCTGGCACGTCATTTGACAGCTAAAGAAACAAAGGTGCAGAGATCTAAGCATGGGAGTTTGTTAGCAGTGCAGAATCTGGACCCCATTTTATGACCTACTGAATTAGAATCTGCATTTTGACAAGATTTGCTGGTGATTCAAATGTACATTTCTGGGAGCACTGCTAAGTGATGTATACATAGGTGCTCAGCTGATTAGTAACTGATTTGGAAAATTCAGGTCTTGAGTTGCCCTTTCAATGAGCCCTCCTGAAAAAAGTCAACTGGAAAATTGAGGATATAATTACTGTCCAATAGAACTTTTTGTGATGATTAAAACATTCTGTTCTGTGATGTCCAATGAGGTAGCCGCATATAACTATTGAGTACTTGCAGGTGGTGCACCTTAGAGACTGAATTTTTAATTTTATTTCATTGTAATTGATTTGTATTTAGATAGCTGCTGATAGCTAGTGGCTACCATATTGGACAGCACAGATCTGGGTGATTTTTACCCACATTAAACTTAAAATAACCTAAGCTGTAATTTAATAACTGATTAGGCTCAATCTAATAATTTCCCTCTTCATTTATAAATTGGAGAGATGGAAGGTTTCTAACTACCTATTTTTCTAGTATGCTCAGATATTATTTTAGTAGTTATTAAAGCAGTACCAATTTTCTGATTGATACTCCTATGTTCAATAAAGTAGATAATCTCAGTTACAAGAATGTATATTCTTCCTTTTGTCTCAATAAAGTTATTGTCACTTGGATTAAAAAATTAAAAATAGCCGTTAAATAAGTGTTTCTTCATTATCTTGAGAGCTTTGAGGGGACAGTTATTCTCTTGGCCTAATACCTGCAGGCTTGTTGGCACTTGATAGCTGCCAGATTGATATGTCATTAGTTATTTATTTCAGGTACAGAAACATTGAGTGGTTCTTAACCTCCCACCTTATGCAGTGGGAAGATTCTAACCCTAGAGTATGTCAGACTGGCCTGTGTCCAACTGTTGACATATGATTTCAGTGAAGCTGCTTGACCCCCCCCCCCCCAGGACATCTGTGCTCTTGTTTATAAAATGAGACTTATACAGTAGTGGTTCTGCATAACAAATAATTTGTTACATAGAAAATGCCTGGCACTTACTTAATAGGTACTCAATAAGTATGAATTGCATTCTCTTCCCCTACTGCATAGCTTTTATAGCCTTCTGTAATTTAGTCTTATGCTTAAGATTCCAGCCAAGTTTAAGACATATTCTGGTTTTAGGTTGTGTTGCTTCCCATTGCTTACTAGAATTTTGTGTCTTGCTTCATTTGTGTTTATGGCTTGTAGATTCCTCCACTTGTGCTTTGGATTCCTTTTCTTGATTTCTCAAGGACCTATCTCTTCTCTTCATCATGAATTTTCTCCTTTCTATTAGGTCATTGTTACTAGTATACAAATGTGCTCTATAGCTATACTGTCCAATATGGTAGCCACATTTCAGTTGTTCAGTAGCCATGGCTGTTGGCTACCATACTGGTTAGTGCAGATGTAGGAATCTCTAATAAATCCTCTCATGATTTCACATTCTTCTCCCCTAGCTATTACTTAATTTTGCTGATCTTTCAAGCAAATTTTCAAGAGTTATCTTTGTATGCTCTTTGCACTTTCCATTGCTCTTCAGCCTACTCCATACTGGCTTCTAGTACCATCTCACCACTGAAATTGTTCTAGTTAAGGTTACCAGTGAGTTACATTTGTCAAGTCCACATTATAAGATTGTGTACTAGCCTTCAGTATAGTTGACAACTGTTTTCTGCCTATTCACTTGCTTCTCTTAGCTTATGAGACACATGGTCATCTTGTTTTTCTCCTACCTCATACCTTGTCATACTTTTGTGTGTGTGTGCTACTCCTCACCTGAGGATATTTGTTTCCATTGATTTTTAGGGAGAGGAAAAGAGAGGGAAAGACAGAGAGAAACATCGATGTGAGAGAATAATATCAATTGGTTGCCTCCTGCACGGGCCAGGGAGGAGCCTGCAACCAAGGTGGGTGCCCTTGACCAGAATCGAACCTGGGACCCTTTGCTCTGCAAGCTAATGTATGCTCTATCCACTGATCCCAACTGGCTAGGGTTCCATTGATTTTTAGAGAGAGTAGAAGGGAGGCCGGAGAGAGAGAAAGAAACATCAATGTGAGAGAGACACATCGATTGGTTGCTTCCAGCACTCACCCTCACCTGGGCCATGTATCAAACCATTGACTCCTGATTTGAGGGCAGAGGCTCTAACCATAGGGCCATACCACCTAGGGCTCTTGTCATACTTTTTTTTATAGGCTTCTCTCCTCTTCCTGCCTCTAAGTATAGGCATATCTTAGAGTTTAGTCCTGGGTTGTTTTTTTTCCCTTCTCTTTCTAAATTCCTTCCCTATGTGGTCTCCTTCAACTTACTGTTTTAAATACACTGTACATGTGTATAATTCTCAAATGTATGTTTCTCGTTTAAACTTCTTGCTTGAACTTTAGACACGTTTAGTTGCCTGCTTGATATTACCATTCAGTTATCTAACTAGACTTAACATTTCCAAACTAGAATCCTTTCTCCCATATTCTTGTCCCAGTCTTCTCCATCTCAGTAATTGGAACCTAGGAGTTTTCCCTGAATCCCTGTGGTTCTTTATCCCTTATATCTACTCGATCATCAAGTTTTCTTGGTTTCCAAAATATCATTTGAATTTGTCTCCTTATTTGACATCTTCATTTCTACCAGCCTAGTCTCAGCCATCATCTCATGGGCCTACTGAAGTAGCTCTTAACTGGTCTCTACTTTCACTAAACTATCTTCAGTTCATTGCCTTCCCAGTCACCAGAATTTTAAAAATATAAATTAAACGATACCAATTGCTTAAAGCCTTTAATCTTTTTCCTTATCTCTTAGTTATAAAATGTAGGATCCTGCCTCATGTGTTCTTTTCAACTTATCCAATCTTATCTTCATACTAGTGCCCAGGTGCACGGATTCATGCACATTGAAAGGAAATTAATTAGAAGGTGGCCGGTGGGGTGGGACTGGGCAAGATGGGCCAAACACACCCTGGAGGCAACCTCCCGTGGACCCTCCCCAGCTGCCCACCTCAGGGCGGCACTGTGGCTCGAAGGACGTCTTCGGGGTAAGCGGAGTCCCTCCAGCAGATGTTGTCTTTTGGCCTGGCCTGCAGTGATTGTGCCGAAACTGGCTCTCTGACATCCCCAAGGGGGTTCCAGATTTCGAGAGGGCAGTTCTCGGGTGACTCACCCCAGAATTGGGCTTCCTCCTCTCTAGTTCTGGGGTAGGTTACCCGAGAACTGTGGCTGCCGAGTTACCACAGCTCGGCAGCTCCTGCATTGAGCATCTGCCCCCTGGTGGTCAGTGTGTGTTGTATCTACTGGCCAGTTGGATGGTCCGACGGTTGATTAGCTTTTTATATATATGTACTAGGGGCCTGGTGCACGAAATTCGTGCACTGGGAGTGGGGGTGGTTCCTCAGCCCAGCCTGCCCCCTCTCACATATTGGGAGCCCTCAGGGGGTGTCCTACTGATGGCTTAGGCCTGCTCCCTGATCCCCTTGGGGAGTGGGCCAAAGCCACAGTCTAGCCTCCCTTAGTGGGAGGCGATCAGGCTAATCAGGGGAAGCCACCAGCCCCATCACCCCACTGCTACAGCCACTGCCAGTCACCACAGCCACCAAGGTGTTTTCATCAACATAGACTCCAGTCCCTTCACCATGAAGAAATGACAACTTTCTTTAAGCATTTTCAAGATGTGTCTTTCATAGGATATGACCTTTCTTCCCCTCCCCTCCCTTTCTTTCTTATCCTCACCTGATGATATGTTTCCATTGGTTTTTAGAGAATGTGGAAGAGAAGGGAAAAACAGAGAAACATCAAAGTGAGAGGAACACTTTGATTGGTTGCCTCCTACATATGCCCTGACCTGGGCCCTGGCCAGGGAGGAGCCTGCAACCTAGGTACATGCCCTTGGTCAGAATTGAACCCAGACCCTGCAGTCAGCAGGCTGAGGCATTATGCACTGAGCCAAACCAACTAGGAAAGGCTATGACATTTCTTAGCCCTCCAGTGGACCTTCATTTTTTTTCTCCAGGAGTGTGGTGGAAAAACCCTAGATTGCCTTTAGGGACTCTTATTACCCAAGTTGCTAAGGATATTACCAGTGGCATACAGGGAGCTTAGCCAATGAGCGTTAAGAAAAGGTGTTTCCTCTGTAGTTCACTCTGATCATTGGCTCCACCCCTGCCCCTCCAATCCCAGCTCCACCCCTACCCAGGCCTGTAACCTCTGGCCGAGGATGCAGGCCTGGGCAGGGGACCCCCAGACCCCTCCGATCGCTGGCTTCACAGAGCCCAGGCCTCTGCGATCACCGGCTCTGATCCTGCCCTCTGCCATCGCCGGCTCTGCCCTTGCCTCACTACAGCTTCTGGCCAAGGCTGCAGGCCTGGGCAGGGGACCCCCAGACCCCTGCTTTGTCGGCTCCAGTGGTGCCCAGATCCCTGCGATCTCCGGCCTTGCCCCTGCCCAGGTCTGTGGCCTCTGGCCCAGGCTTTACGCCTCAGTAGGGCACCCTAATACCCCTCTGATCACCGGCTCTGTCCTTGCCCATGCCTGAGGCCTCTGGTGAAGGCCTCTGGCCTGGAGAGGGGACCCCCAGACCCCTCTGATCGCCTTATCTGCCCCTCAGGCCCCCCGCCTCCCCCGCCACCTGCCTGGCAAACAGGCCTGACCACTTCAGTGGTGGGGCTGAGCCGGACTGGGCACCGCCATCTTGTGGCCATGGAGGTGGCCATCTTTGTCATGGAGTGATGCCTTACTTGCATATTACTCTTTTATTAGATAGGATAGATTAGTTCCCACACCCTTTTCTCAAGATGCTGTGACTACACTGGTATCTTTTCTTTTCCTTCAAAATACCAAATTCTGTCTTCTCCCATCTCTTAGCAATGTTGGTACCTTCTTATTCGGGTTTCACCTCCTTAGAAGGCCATTTCCACACATCCAATCATAGCACTTGGCTAAATCTAAATTCTGTTATTAGTTTACTTAAGTCTTCCTTAGAATATAAACTCTTTGGAACGAGGAGAACCATAATTGTTTTATTCTCCAGTGTGCCATCAAAACAGTGCCTTGCACATGTCAAGTGCTCAGTAAACTTTTGTGGACTATATAAAATAATTTGATTCCTTTAAACTTCTAAAGGGAAAAAATATGCTAAAGATTGCATTGTAGTTAATGTAACATGATTCTGGACTTTTTTTTTTTTTTTTTTTTTTAGCTTTCAAGTACATTATTGGTACAGTGGCAGACACTTAGTAGTATTAGATAGGATCTGAGTATTATTCCATTGTGACTTTCCTTACTTTGATGATTATATTTGGTTATGCAGAAGAATGTCCTGTAGGAAATACACTATACTCTCAAAGGGTTGGGTGTGTGTATATGTGTGTACTGTATTTGTCAATTAGAAAATTACATTATTACATGAGAGAAGATCATGGGCTTTGGTTTAAAAACCTGAGATTCAAATCCTACCTCTCTCACTAATGTGTGATCTTGAATACATTATTTAAGGTTTCTAAAATAAAGATCTTAAGACCCATTTTGCAGTGTTGTTAGAATTTAATATAAGAGTATATGCCTGGCACAATGCTTCACACATAATATTATATATATATATTATTGTCTAAAGTTTTACATATACAGTGATCCTTTTTTTTTAAATCTTTATAGTTCAGATTATTACAGAAGTTCCTTTTTTTAACCCTCATATCTCCCCTCCACCTGGTTCCCTCCCCACCCTGTGCTCTTACTTACCCCTACCAATGTATTCATCCATAGATGTAAGATTTTTGTCCAGTCTTTTCTCATACCCCTCACACCCTCTTCCCCCTGAGGATTGTCAGTCCATTCCCTTTCTATGCCCTTACTTCTGTTCACCAGTTTATTCTGTTCATCAGATATTTCTGTTAATTGTTATGTTCACTGATTGATAGATATGTATTTGTTGTCACTTTGTTATTAGTTCATAATTTTTATTTTTACCTTTTTCTTCTTCCTCTTCTTGAAGAATGCCCTTCAGCATTTCAAATAATCCTGGTTTGGGGGTGATGAACTCCTTTAGCTTTTTCTTGTCTGTGAAACTCTTTATCTGACCATCAATTTTACATGATAGCTTTGCTGGGTAGAGTAATCTTGGTTGTAGGTTCTTGATATTCATCACTTTAAATATTTCTTGCCACTCCCTTCTGGCCTGCATGGTTTCTGTTGAGAAATCAGCTAGCAGTCGTATGGGTACTCCCTTGTAGGTAACTAACTGTTTTTCACTTGCTGCTTTTAAGATTCTCTCTTTGTCTTTAGCCCTTGGCATTTTAATAATGATGTGTCTTGGTGTGGTCCTCCTTGGATTCTTTTTGTTTGGGATTCTCTGTGCTTCCTGGACTTGTAAGTCTATTTCTGTCACCAGGTAGGGGAAGTTTTCTGTCATTATTTCTTCAAATAGATTTTCAATATCTTGCTCTCTCTCTTCTTCTGGTACCCCTATAATTCTGATGTTGGTACGGTTAAAGTTGTTTCAGATGCTCCTTACACTATCTTCACACTTTTGAATTCTTTTTTCTTTTCTAGTTGGGTGCTTTTTGCTTCTTCGTATTTCAAATCTTTGACTTGATTCTTGCGAACCTCTAGTCTGCTGTTGGATCTCTGTATAATATTCTTTATTTCAGTCAGTGTATGCTTAACACATTTTTTGTGGGAAACGAGTAAACTCGTCGTATCGCTTTTTATACCAAAGTGTGGGAGACGAGTTAACTTGTTTTGTTCCGCTAAGCGGTGGGGCACGGGAAACTTGTAAACAAGGGCGCCAACACATATTTTGCAAAGTAAATAGAGACCTCTTTTTAAACTAAAACACTGAAAGTTTCATAGAAAAATATCAAATAGATTGAAAGATATGAATATGTTATGGGAAGTCTAATTTTGGCGAGAAAATGTCAAAAAAGCCCCGCGTTACGACGCGATTTGGCGGGAAAATGCCCGATTACAAAGTGTTAATTTCTAGTTGGTCCTTTTTCATATCCTCGAGGTCTCACTAGGTTTATTGAGGGTCTCATTAAATTTATTGGCAGTCTCTAGAAAATTCTTGAAAAACCTTGAAGCCGTGGTTTTGAACTCTATATCCAGTTGTTGCTTCCCTCCATTTCTGTCATTTGTGATCTGCTTCTTTGTCTCCGCATTTTGGCTGCTTCTTTGCGTTGATAGAGTGGCTTTCTGTGCTAGGTGTCCTATAGGGCCCAGTGATTCAGCCTCCCCAATTATCTGGGGTGGACACTCTTGGTGTACACCTTTGAGGGCTGGGTGCACAGTCTTGTTGTAGTTAAGTCTTTATTGCTATTGGTATTACTGGGAGGAAATGACCTCCAGGCCTTTGTCCTCATTGTTTGGGGTTTGGAACTTTTAGAGTTCTCTGTCCCAGATGCAGTCTGTTAGGTTAGGCTGCAGGCAGACAGGCACACTGCTTGGGTGGGGTTACAAATTGGGTGGGGCGGGGTCTCAGAATCACTGGGGTGGAGCAACTTGTGATGGCTGCCCCTCAGCTGGCTCCACGGCTTCTCCCTGTTTTGGCGTCTCCACGCCCTGGTGTCTGCGCGCCCGAGTCCCCGCGTCTCAGAGCTCTGCGTCAGTGATCGCTGTGAACAGCTCTGCTAGAGCGCCACTCGTCTTCTGCCCCATTGCCAGACAGCCCGCAACGAGTTCAGTGTGACTCCGGAACTCGTAATCCCCTTCCAAGCCGTGGACCCACGTGCAGCCGCCGCCATCGTTTTGCACGCGCCACCACCATTTCGCGCGCGTCTGTACCTCTCAGTTTTGGCACCAAGAACTCCTATTCAGTCTCAATGCACTCCTTCTCTTGCCTTCTAGTTGTAAAGCTTCCACTCCCTTGGTTCTGGAGGATGGCCGTTAACTTTTAGTTGTATTTTTTAATGTGGTTGTGGGAGGCTGTGCATTTAGATATATACCTTATGCTGCCATCTTGGATTTTTAAAAAAATATTTTTATTGATTTCAGAGGGGAAGGGAGAGGGGAGAGAGAGATAGAAATGTCAATGATGAAAGAAAGTCATTGATTGGCTGCCTTCTGCATGCCCCATACTGGGAATTGAGCTGGCAACCCCGGGCATGTGCCCCCTTGACTGGAATCGAACCTGGGACTCCTCAGTCCACAGGCTGACGCTCTGTCCAGTGAGCAAAACCAGCTAGGGCTGTAATAATTCTTAATGAAGTTTATTATTATCCCTTAGTCTTTTAAAATGACTTCCTTTATAATATAAACAAATGTATTTAAAAATTAATTGCTTTTATTATAGTTTATAACATGGGATAACTATGTATCAAATATGTTATTCATAGTTTCAAATTAGATTTGGGGCCATGTTCCACAACAATTTTTTAATACTTAAAACTCTATACTTTTTTTATTTTAAGGAATTTAAAAAAATATTTTTAAAATATATTTTATTGCTTTCTTAGAGGAAGGGAGAGGGATAGAGAGTTGGAAACATTGATGAGAGAGAAACATCGGTCAGCTGCCTCCTGCACACTCCCCACTGGGGATGTGCCTGCAACCCAGGTACATGCCCTTGACCGGAATTGAACCTGGGACCCTTGAGTCTGCAGGCCGACGCTTTATCCACCGAGCCAAACTGGTTAGGGCAAAACTCTATACTTTTAAAGCAGAAAGTAGAGCACCTTGAAATTATTTCAATTAAAGTATGTATATGTATCCTGATTCACATTTCCATTTCCTTTGGAATTGTCATTGAATCTATGGTATTTAAATGGCAGTGTATTGGTTTGTATGATTGTTGTAAAAGTACATGAAAACTGCTTGGCAAAATAAATCATTACTTAAAATTGGTGATTTATTTAGTTTTTTTTCTTCCTTTACTCTCCATTGATGGACATGTTATTAAGTAAACATAATGATCAAAAAAGGGAGAAGATATTTGAAGATAATCTGTTAGCCTTTCATTACTTACCATAGTCTATTTTAAATCATAAAGCTACTTCACCAATACCGTAAACCTTAAGATTGCATCAATCAGTTTACCCCTTTCTAGCACTTTGTGCTCTTGTTATCTTTTTATTTTTTACTAGTATCCGTTGCAGGAAGATTCCTGCAAGAATAGGACTTATTGAGCCAGAACGAAGCAGAGAAGGAAGCGAAGCCCGCTTCGGCTCCCTCCCATCTCTGCCACCCCAACTCCTGTCTCTGTTGCCTCAGCTCCCTTCTCTGCCACCTCAGCTCCCATCTCTGCCGCCTCAGCTCACACCCTCCACCCCCACTTCTCCCTACCTATTTCACCGTCTCCACTGCCTCGGCTCCGTTCCCTTCTCCACCGCTTGGGTCCCTTCTGCAGCACTTGGCTTCCTTCTATGCTGTCTTTAGTCTTCACTCTCCTGTGTATGCAAATCAACTACCATCTTTGATGAGTTGATTTGCATATGGTTGCTCTGATTGGATGGTGGGCGTGGCTTAAGGGCCTCAGAGTGTTGATTAATTTGCATATTACTCTTTTATTAGAGTAGATTACTTTTTAAATCCTCAACCTGATGATATTTTCCCACTGATTTTCAGAGAGAGTGGAAGAGAGAGGGAAAGACAGAGAAATATTGATGCAAGAGAAATACATTGATTGGTTGCCTCCTGGCCAGGGCCGGGGATCGACCTTGCAACCCAGGTGTGTGCTCTTGATTGGGAATCGAACCCTTGACCCTTTAGTCCATGGGCCAACACATTAACCAATTAGCCACACTAGCCAGGGCATAGTACAGTTTTAAAAAAACATATTTTTTTTATTGATTTCAGAGAGAAGTGAGAGGGAGAGAGAGATAGAAATATCAATGATGAGAGAGAATCATTGATTAACTGCCTCCTGCATGGCCCCCACCGAGAACTGAGGCTGCAACCTGGGCATGTGCCCTTGACTGGAATCAAACCCTTGGCCTTTGAGTCCACAGGCTGATGCTCTATTTACTGAGCCAAACCAGCCAGGGCCATAGCACAGTTTTTAAGTTGCCTACAAAGTACTAGGAGCTATGGCTCAGAAAATGTCAATAAAACTACTTAGTCTCAAACTTTTTATTTTAAAATAGCTAAAACAATGAGGAGGGGAATGGTGCTCTGGAAATTGAGGATCAGAGGATCTGAAGAATAGGGATTAAATTAATTTAGATTGGGGAAGATGACAAAAGACAAGGGAAGGAAAATGCTATTAGAAAAGAGAAGACTCCAGCCAGTTTGGCTCAGTGGTTGAGCATTGGCCTATGAACCAGAACGTCACGGTTCCCATTCCCTGGTCAGGGCACATGCCCCGGTTTCAGACTTAGCGCCCAGTGGGGGGCATGCAAGAGGCAGCTGATCATTGGTTCTCATCATTGATGTTTCTGTATCTCTCCCTCTCCTTTCCTTTCTGAAATCAATGAAAATAGATTTAAAAAAAAGGAAAAGAAAAGAGAGGAGAAAGAAATGTTAGTGGAACAGGGAGCAATCTACTACAGTGCTTTAGGATTATGTAGTCTTTGAGATTAAATTTTTTGTTGTTTTTGTTTTTTTTATTAGCTCCTGCTATACCTTAATGCCTAAAACAATGCCTGGCATATAGTAAGCACTTAATAAGATTTTTTTGGATAAAAATGTAATGGATGGATAGAAGAATTAAAGCTGTTTTACTCCAAATTGTTCAAAACATCTTGTTTTTTTCTGCTTCAGGGACCATGCTGGGATTGCATTTTCCCACTCCCTTGAAGTGGGTGTGGCCATGGGACCAGTGAGATATTTCCATGTTCTCATTGCTTTTGGCACATTGAGTGGTAATGGTGGAGATGGTAACTGCTTCTACAGTTTGTGGGACTTGTTTCATGAGCAAGACTTAGTAAGTCACTGAGATTTTAAAATAACATATTTTTATTGATTTCAGAGAAGAAGGGAGAGGGAGAGAGAGATAGATACATCAGTGATGAGAGAGAATCATTGATCGGCTGCCTCCTGCACGTCCCCTGCTCGGGATCGGGCCCACAATCTGGGCATATACCCCATGTCCTCCTGGTTCATAGGTTGATGCTCATCCACTGAGCCATGCCAGCCAGGCCAACTCATTGAGATTTTGGGGGGTTATTTGTTACTAACCTATCCTGACTGCTACAGAAATTTATATTTTTATCTTTTTGGAATCTTAGATGTCTAAAAGTACTTGAAGAAGGAGGCTATTTGCATGTCTCCTGCTTGTATATTTGCTCCAATATTTCCTTAATGTTAGGAGAGGAGTCAGAGTGAGGGCTTGGGCAAGAAGAAGATAGGAGAGGGAATGAAGGGTTATTGTAATTATTTTAAAACTTCTAGCCTTAACTTTGTAGAAGGGATTGTTTTTTTAATGTTCAGTATAGAGTGGTTGCTCATTGCCCCTGTTTGAGTGCATCACTATAATACATACTTGTGAAGAAACAAATCCATGAAATAAAAAACTTGTACTGTGCTTTCATCAACTTTTAAAATTGGAAGGGTCTTTAGAGATTTTTTTGACTATTCTGTTTATCTGGTTGGTAAAGTTCTGATATTCCAATATGGATACCCCAGAGTAAATAGCAACTAGATAAGAGTATCAAAATAAGCATAGTGGCTTTTATTTTAAACTAGTGACCTAGTGCATGAAATTTGTGCACATTAAAAGGGAATTAATTAGAGGAAATATTTTAATACTGCTATTTGCTCTTTCTCTATAATAAGAGTGTCAGAGATGAAAGAAAATTAGCAAGATGTATATGAAAATTTTCCTCCTGTCAGAGTCTGGGGTGCATCACGGGAACCAGAGTCGAGTCCCCGCCCACCCACGTGCTCTTCGAAGTTGTACAAGACCCAACCCGGCCGACCCCACCCCAATTGGGCAAGACCCAGACCTGGCTGGCCCCAACCCCATTGGGTGAGATCCAGATCCAGTTGGCCCCAACCCCGTCAAGCCCCACTGGTGGGGGATGCGGCCTCAGGTGGCCTGGCCCGGCGCCGGTGTGAGGGGTGCGTCTTGAGGTCCCTGTCAAGCGCCATCTGGTAGGGGGCATGGCCTGAGGTTCCTCAGCCTGGTGCTGGGGTGGAGGATGCAGCCTGAGGTCCCCTGGCCCAGCGCTGGAGCGTCGAGCACAGCCTCAGGTCCCCTGCCCCGGCCCAGCGCCATGCAGCCTTAGGTCCCTGCTGATTGCTTATTAAGGCTCCTTATGGGAATTCGGCCTCTGCTGCGGGTGCAACCATCTTGTGTACCTCTGCTGTGAGTGCAGCCGTCTTGTGTTACGGAATCTCTGCCTCAGCTGTGGGTGCAGCCACCTTGTTACCGTGGGATGGTTAATTTGCATATTCCCGCTTTATTAGATAGGACCAGAGGCCCGGTGCATGAAATTCGTGCAAAGGGGTGGGGTATCCCTCAGCCCAGGCTGCACCCTCTCCTCTACTGCTGGCTCCCAACCACTTGCCTGCCTACCTGCCTGATTGCCCCTAAGTGCTTCTGCCTGCTAGCCTGATCACTCCCTAACCACTCCCCTGCCAGCCTGATTGGTGCCTAACTGCCCTCCTCTTCTGGCCTGGTCACCCCTAACTGCCCTCCCCTGCCAGTATGGTCCCCCCCAGCTGCCCTCCCCTGACGGCCATCTTGTGTCCACATGGGGGCAGCCATCTTGTGTGTTGGAGTGATGGTCAATTTGCATATTACCTCTTTATTGAATAGGATGGCCTTTTAAGGCCAGCGGCAAATTAGAATGTATTTAGGTAAAGACTCAAGCAATTTAAGAAAGCAGTTGGATATGGAAGAGAAGTGGTTTTTTAAAAATATATTTCTATTGACTTTAGAGAGAGGAATTGAGAGAGAAACATTAGCTGCCTCCTTCACAACCCCCTACTGGGGATAGAGCCGACAATCCTGACACATACCTTGAAAGGGAATGGAACTGGTGATCTTTTGCTGGATGGGAGGATGCTTAACCAACTGAGGCACACTGGCCAGGGCTGGAGGAGTTTTTAAAAACTGGATACTTGCTTGCTGCTGCTGTGTAATAATCTGTTCTTGACTTTTGAAGTTTGTGTAGCTAGCAGTAGTTCCTGATAGTAGGCAAAGCCTGTTAGGCTTTGTTGTTTAAATTTTAAGGTTCTCCCTGCCACCCCAGATTTCTAAGAACATTCACTGACACTGATTTGCACTCTGGGGCTCCTTGAGGTCCAAATCCTGAGCGGGGTTCCTGATAACTCTTAGGACTCTACATTAGGAGCAAGGGCTTTGTTACGAATGCATGTAAACAAACACTTAAGCCGTAGCCTTTGGGCTTCTCTGCCCTAGAAACTTAGTAGCTTTAATGAGAGCTTGAGACTTGAATTTTGCGAAGGTGACTGCTGCAGCAACACCTCTCTGTGCCAGGGTTAGGAGTCAGTCCTGGGTGAATATAAGTAGATCTCAACCTTTCCCTTCTCCCCAATAGCAGCTGGGGTTTTGGCTGAGAAGATGTGAGGCTGGCTGGATTCCATTTCACTCAAATTACTCACTTGACCCCGGAGAAGAGCAAAATAGGCAAGAGCTGTTGAAGAGGGAGGAGAGAGAGAGCTGTCAGTGAGTTTGATCAGGCCAGATGATCCATATAAGCGTTTATCTTGAGAAGATGCAGGGTGGAAGATGGAGAAGAGAACCAGAAAAGTAACTGTTATGCATAAGGCCCTCATCTCAAACTTGCTTTGCACATCCAGGCTCCCTTACTGACTGACCCAGGCCAAGTTGTAATTGGTTAAGAGGGAAAGACTATCCATTTTCTATAGAATGGAGGTGATGGACACAGTGACGTTATTTCTTTTGCATTTTGTAACTTTATACACGTAGGCTTGACTTAGAGTACCTGTATTTTGCTTGGTCTGGGGGCTAGGCTAAATGACAAGAAAGCAGGAGGTAATTTAGGGAAGAAAGGAATGCTTGATGAGACAGTTGTGTCTAGTGCAGTTCCAAGGAACTGTCTTACAAACTTAGGAAGCTGATACCCAGTCTGGGCTACATAGTTTTTATTTCCTTCTTATGGTGGATCGCTGAAAAAAGATAACTGGTAAAGCATAAAGCCAACTTCAGTCTTATAAATCATTCTCTGTACTTCATTTTACTCATCAAATTGGTACAAACAAAACAACATTGATCCAGCTAATTAAAACTTAGTGATCTCTCTCCAAGCAACACAGTATCAGCACTGAGGTTGGTAGGAATGGGTAACATTTGGAGGTAAAGAAATGGAAAGGATGCTGGGAAGGGTAATTTTAAGTTAATGTATTATCTTAGTTTTCTTTTTCTTCTCTTGAAGTGTGTGGAAAGTACACAATGATGTGGAACCCCAGATCTTTCTTAAGTATAAGCCTTGAATGTTGCTTTTATGAAGTTAAACATGAAAGATGGTGGGGAAAATGGTATAAATGAGATATTTCTAGAGGTTGTTGATATGGATGGAGGATGCTCTGACCAGTAGTTTGCTGGTATAGTTGAGTGATGCCAAGGAGCTGCATGATTGATGTGAAAGATAGAGATGGTTGGAGAGATCAGGATTTGGCATGCAACTGTTTTGAGGGTCAATGTGGTCAGGAGAAAGCTGTTTTCACAGTCACTAAGAGTGAGTATGGGAGGCTTCTGCCTTTTTATGGCTCCTAGAGCACACATGCATCCTGGTTTCCCTAATTAGGTCAGATCTCCCAGTGTAGGCTCTCAAAGCATCCTATGCCATTCCTTGGTAACACTTGTCCCCTTTGCATTCACCTTCTTCCTGTGTTACTTTATTGTCTTCAACCGTACTGTACTGGTGAACTCTGTGAAGGCAGGGCTCAAGTCTGTTTATAGTCACCACTAGAGGCCTGATGCATGAAAATTTGTGCAAGAGTAGGCCTTCCTTCCCCTGGCTGCCGGCATCAGCTTCCCTCTGGCACTGGCTTACCTCTGAGACTTGGGCTTCTCTCCTCCAGCCACCCACAGGTACCTGGGCTGCTTCCCTGTTCTGGCCACCTGCAGGCACCCGGGACCCGGGCTTCCCTCCTCTGGCACTGGCAGGCACCTGGGATCCGGGCCAGCTTCCGCTGGGCCGCCCACAGACACCCGGGACCCTGGCCAGCTTCCCTCTGGTCCCAGCTTTGTCAGGAAGAATATCTGGAATGATGTCAGGAAGGACGTCCAGCCAATTAGCATATTACCCTTTTATTGTTATAGACTAGAGGCCCAGTGCACAAAATTGTGCATGGGTGGGGTCCCTGGGCTTGGCTGGTGATCAGGGCCTGTCGGGGCTGCTTGCCCAGTCCTGATCAGGGACAGGCCTGCTGTTGGCTCGGGCATGCCAGCCAGGGGCTGAGAGCCTGCCGCATGCTAACCGGGGCCTGCCAGACTGGGAGAGGGACGGGGAGGGACCACAGGAGGTTTGTCGGCAGGGGGAGGGACCGGGGGAGGTTGGCTGGCTGTGGGAGGTTGGCTGGGGCGTGCACTGACCACCAGGGGACAGCTCCTGTGTTGAGCATCTGCCCCTTGGTGGTCAGTGCGCATCATAGCAACTGGATAGCAACTAGTCGACTGGTTGTTCTGGTCTTTTGGTCGTAACAGTAGCTTAGGCTTTTATATATATAGATAGATTTTTATCCCTGGTGCCTAGTATACTGACAGGCACATAATATATAAATTAGCAAATACTTGTTGAATGAGTGTGACTTATTTACTGGATCCACTTTTTCATGCAGAGATACAATATTATGTCCAACTTACTGATTAAAGTGGGCTTACTTTTCAAGCTCCTGGTTGAAAAGATGCTTCAGTAGCTTTTGGTGTTAAGGATGTTGAAGAGCTTTGAAGAATACAGAACAGTGAGGCAGATAACTGTGCAAACACTGTCATTGTAAATAATGGGTTCTCCCCTCCCCCCAGTTTTATCGGTGCAGTCCTCACTGTCTAGTAGAATTACAGTTTTGTTGATAAATATTACCTTCTTTTTTAGAATGGGCGCATATTTCTGTAGTCTGTTCAAGACTTTTAATACTAGTATCATCATCATCTGAATCGGTGAGGACTGTAGTTCTCAGCATAGGCACAAACTCCTACCTTTCCTGAGATGAATTTTTACCCACTCTCTACCCCTTTGAGTGCAGATCAATCATTGAGATTTCTGAGAATGTGTTTTTATCCTTGTTTCTGATCTGAGATGCTTGGTCTCACTAAAATTTAAAGAGGGCAGATGTGGATGGGAGGGTTCTTGAGGAGAGATCTCACTCTCATGGATGCAATTCCTACTATTCTGTCCGATAATAGTGGTGTCGTTTTTGACAAAGCGCTATTTGTGCTGGACTGTGATTGCTCTATTAGTGAACTAGAAGCATAAGAAAGTACTAAGAGATTTTTTTTCCCTATGTTACGTCTATAGAACTGACTTAAAAATGTGCATTTATAAAAAGCTTAAAACTTGACTGAGCTTTAAGGAATTATCTATATTAGGGCAGAAAGGTAGGGGCAAACATTCTATTTCATGTGGAAACTAGAAATAAAAAGTTCAGAAGCACTGGAAAAATACTGTGTTTCTAGGATATTTGGTAGTATCTAGGAAGTATCAACAAGTATACAACTAGAAAAAATTAACAAAGGGACACATTAAAGTTCTTTAAAATCTGAAGAATTTTTTAAATTTAAAAGTTAATATGCAAACATTAACTTTTAAATGTTTTACTACAAATTGACAAGCTACAGAATTTTTAGGAGTCTGCTTGTTTTTTTTTTTTCTGATTTCTGAGAAGCAGACAAAAATTTGCAAACTGAAGAAAGCATCTCTGTTATAGTAAAACAAAGAAAGCTATTATGCTGTTGCTATCCATAATATTAAGCAGATACAAGAAGCACTCATTTACTAAAAGAGCTCAGGGATAGTAAGTATCAATTTTTGTTAAATAGTCCATGAGTTCTTAATATTATCAATTTCTCTTTCACACATAATTTTTCATGTTTGTTGATTTCTTAGAATTGAAGATTTGCTCACTTTGAGGCAAGTGCTATATATTTTTTAGATTCTTGTATTTCCACATGTGACGTATGTAGGAATATGAAGCAGGCGATAAATTAAGCCAGATTATCTATTGCACAAAAGCTTTCCTACTGTGAAACAGCTGATGTGTTTGAAAGTCCTAGTGATTCTCTGATTGGAAGTTGTCACATCATGTTCAGAATGGGTTGCTTTATTTCATACTTGATATAGTTTCTCGTTGCCTGTAAATGATTGACTCTTCCTAGCAGGTTTGGCTCAATGGATAGAGGATCGGCCTGTGGACTGAAGGGTCCTGGGTTTGATTCTGGTCAAGGGCATGTGCCTCGGTTTCAGGCTCCCGGTTCTGGTCGGGGAGCATGCGGGAGGCAACCAATTGATGTGTTTCTCTCACATTGGTGTTTCTCTCTGTCTTTCCCTCTCCTACTCTCCTTAAAAATAAATGGAAACATATCCTCAGTCAATGATTAACAAAAACAAAACAAACAAATAGAAGATTGATCTTTTGAATAAAGGAATATTGTACCTGTGCCACCTTTTAGATCAAAAGTCAGCAGTAGTAACCCTTTCCATTTAGGGATTAGGCTGTATTACTTGCATATAAATTTAAATGGCTATTACATTGGCCTTCTAATTGTTTCTTGGACATGAGACACACACTCACCTTCAGTGCTAACTCCTCAATCTGGAACACTCACTCCCATACTTCCTCCTTTAGAACTTTGTTCCAATACCACCTTATCAGATAGGCGTTCCCTGACCACCGTCCCTGACCCTTTTGTTTTTTCCACACCACTTACTGCCTTCTGACATCTGTGTGTTTTATTTATTGGCCTGTCTTCCCCACTATAATATGAGCTCTTTATATACATACCATTCAGCTCTATAACATTCAATTTGTCATACTTCAGTTTTCAAAAGGAAATAACACATTAAAGAAGCATACTGTGTAATCCCACCCTGATTCTAATCCCTTTCCTTATTCCTCAAGGAAATTATGAATTTATCAGTCTCATTTTTTTATAGTTTTGATACATTGCATATGTACCCATAAAATAGCACTATTTTACATGTTTATGAACATGATATAACTAGTTTCAGCATGCACATTTCTATCTGCAATTTGCTTTTTAAATTTAGTGTATATTTAGTGATTTCAACCATTGATTTTTACTATTATATAGCAGCCCACTAAATGAATATAATTCATTTATTCTATTGTTGAAAGTTTAGCTGTTTTTAATATTTTGCCATTACCCAAAAAAGTGAGTATTTTATATGTTAATTTTAAAACATTTCTGTATGAAGTGTTCCTTAAAGATAAGTTGCCAAGAATAAATAAATACATGTGCTATTTATGTATACTTTTGTGTTACTAATGTTTTAACCCTCAAAAAATTCTAAAGAATTCTGTAAAAATATTCAGAACTTCCCTTCCTTTACTTGTTGGCATTTAAGAAATGATATAACTTAATGAGCCTAAATATTACAAAGAATCTAGTGTGGTGGGATCTGGAGTCTGAGCCAACACATGGGAATTGCTTACAACACAGCTATTTTTGATTGCACATAATCTTAAGATTTAGTGACTATAAAATAAGTTTGATATATCAGTAGTAGTTTATAGCTAAATGCCCAATTCATGTCACTTTGCAGAGTTGAAGAAAAGAGCATTTTCTGCAGTGGTAACTATTTTTTTTTTCTCGTCCCCTAGGTTTTATCAGAGTAAGATGGACGGTAGCTTTGATTGTGATTGTGGTGAGCTGGAGCCACCTGATCACTAACAAAAGACATCTGTTAACCAACAGCTGCCAGGGCTTCCTGTTGAAATACACAGCAACAAAGGAAGACAAGAAGCAAAACGGAAATAGTGCTTACCAGCACCTTAGAACGATGCTGCTCAGGACCAGTCCAACACTGAATGTATCTGCACTGTGAGGAGAATGTTCATAGAAGCCTGTTGTGTGCATATTTATTCACATTTTTGTTAAATGTTAAATCGTTTAGCACAGTAAATCTGAGTGCATAGTATGTCATTTCATTCCGTTTGAGTTTCTCGAGTGTTTTCTTTAAATGTCTGCAGAGTTGCTGCCCCTTTCTTGAACTATGAGTACTCCAATCTTTTTAATTCTCAATATGAGGAGAGCTTTTTGAGATTTAAATCTAAGGGGAACTCAACGGGCCTGGTTGGCATATGCAATGAACATCAAGAAACCATCTTGCTGTGGAAGCAAAATTGTTTTTCTTCTCCCTTTTTGAAAGATCCTTTTGATGCCAGTTTTCTTCCTTGTTTACACAAGTTCAACAATTCGAAAGGAAAAGGCAATAGTAGGGTTTCAAAATGGCAGAGAAATTTGAAAGTCTCATGAACATTCATGGTTTTGATCTGGGCTCTAGGTATATGGACTTAAAACCATTGGGCTGTGGAGGCAATGGTTTGGTTTTTTCTGCTGTAGACAATGACTGTGACAAAAGAGTAGCCATCAAGAAAATTGTCCTTACTGATCCCCAGAGTGTCAAACATGCTCTACGTGAAATCAAAATCATTAGAAGACTTGACCATGATAACATTGTGAAAGTGTTTGAAATTCTTGGTCCTAGTGGAAACCAGTTAACAGATGATGTGGGCTCTCTTACCGAGCTGAACAGTGTTTACATTGTTCAGGAGTACATGGAGACGGACTTGGCTAATGTGCTGGAGCAGGGCCCTTTACTGGAAGAGCATGCCCGGCTTTTCATGTATCAGCTGCTACGCGGGCTCAAATATATCCACTCTGCAAACGTACTGCACAGAGATCTCAAACCAGCTAATCTTTTCATTAATACTGAAGACTTGGTGCTGAAGATAGGCGACTTTGGTCTTGCGCGGATCATGGATCCCCATTATTCCCATAAGGTACGTGGAAAGCAAGCTGAGACAGACCTTGATTGATGTACATCATTAGGAACATGTACTTTTGTCTTTCCTTTATGTATTGTGGCGGAATTTTTAGTTGTTTGTATTAAATTTTACATAATACACAGTACCTTTTTACTTTTCATCCTCACCTGAGGACCTGCTTAGAAAGCAATAATATTTTAGAATTTCACAATTATGGTTGTTTTTGTTTGTTTTGTAGATCCAGGATTCTTTATGTACTATTCTGCTAAACTAAAAAATTAAAGTATATTTTTATTTCTTTTTCAGGGTCATCTTTCTGAAGGATTGGTTACTAAATGGTACAGATCTCCGCGTCTTTTACTTTCTCCTAATAATTATACTAAAGCCATTGACATGTGGGCTGCAGGCTGCATCTTTGCTGAAATGCTGACTGGGAAAACCCTCTTCGCAGGTTAGAAAGTTAAAATATATGGGGTAAATTTTCATAGAGAAATAATTTTGTGTGTATCTATGAAGAAATATTTATCTAAGACTTAAAACAATTTATTATAGTCTGGAATACTAAAGTGTAAAGATTAAATGGTATTTTTAATATTTTGAAAGTTGGGAAAACTTATTCACATAGTCACTGAATTGTTTACTCAGTTAATTTAGTGACAATTATAGTGTTCTGCCCTGGCTGGTTAGCACAGTTGGCTAGAGCATCGTCCCTTTATGCTAAGGTTGTGGGTTCAATCCCCAATCAGGGCACATACAAGAAGCAACCAAAGAATGCATAAATAAGTGGAATAATAAGTCAGTGTTTCTCTCTCAAATCAATACACTTTTTAAAAAGGGTTCTAGTGTTCTTTTGTATATATTTCTTAAATATAATTATATATTCCTTAGATCCATGTCGCTTGTTGGTAATCTGTGTCAAATGATATCTGAGTTGCCTAGGTCTGTCAGTTTTTGTCACTTCCTGGTGACATTTTTTAGCTATTACTGAAAATCTAGAAATTCTTTCTTTGCCTGACCTGCCTAATCATCTCTGTTATTTGAATTGCCATATCCTCTTCCCTGCCTACTGATCTTTCAGAATCAAACAAACCAATTCAGATATATTTTGTTGAATTTAGTGCTATGAGGGAGTCTAAAGTATATGTGAGAGAGAATTTAGTCAAGATGGGAAGAGGCAAATAATCCATGAAAAACACCAACTATCATAAAGCAAAGTTTTGAGTTGGTATAAAATTACTTAGTACAGACTCTAAAAGCTACAAACCTAGAGAAACTATATCAGTAATGGCTGGGATGGAAGACATAAAGGAGTCAAAGGATTTTTCACTATATAGGAATAGTGAAGAATTTTGAAAGGTGAAAAGAGAGGGAAAAAGTGGTATCCATTTATGGATATATCTATAAGCGCATAAGCCTGGTATACATGAATCAGTGAGAAAAGTTTGATGAAAACAAGGTATCATATTTATGACTGGTTAAGATGGGGCCAGAACATTTAGAAAGTAGGCAGAGGAGTTTCCATTTGAAAAAGTAGGAAATAGTAGAATACTGAAGGCTTTTTTTTTTTGAAGGTTTTTTGAGTTAGAGAAGTGATGTGTTGGTGATTTGGGTATTTTTCTTTCTTTTGACTTCCTTTTTTCCTCTGTAACCAATGCTAGAGTGGGTCTCCCACCATTCACAGTTTGTATTAAGAGCAGAAGGAGAGAATGGAACAGAGTCTGCTTGCAAAAGTAATAAAAGAAAGATTAGGGTGTGTAAGAAAGCTTTATTGAAAGGATGGTGTATATAAGTACCCCTAAATTTTTTTGATACTGATACTTATAGCACTCAGCTTACCTAACATTAACTAATCTATTGGAATTCCCCCCCTCCCCAAATTTATCTGGAATTTCTTTCATGATGTGTGGTAGTGATTGAATTTCATTGTAGAAAACTGAGAAAATACCAGTGATTACTGGAAATGAAATTGTTAAATGGATTGATTTTTTTCTGAGGAATAATACTGTAATTACAAGTTATACTCCAGCATATATAAAATAATTATTATATTATTTGTTGTTCTGTTGCAAATTACCTCAAAACTTACCTGGCTTAAACAACAGATAATTATTCCACAGTTTTTATGAGTCAGGAATTAGTGAGTGGCTTTGCTAGCTGGTTCTAGCTCAGATTTGCTTAGTCAAGATGTTGGTTGGGGTTACAGTCATCTGAAGGCTCGTTGGGATAGGAGGTTCCACTTCTAGATAGCTTACTCACATGTCTAAGCAGGAGGCTTTACTCAATCTGACTGGGGGGCTTGCTTGAGTGTCTTCACAATATGGCAGCTAGCTTCCCCCAGAACTAATGTCCAAAAGAGAGAGCAAAGAAAGTTAATGTATCTTTTTAAAGAAAGTTCACATACCATATAGTTCACCCCCTTAAAATATACAGTTTAATATTTTTTTTTAGTATATTCATAGTATCTTAATTTAGAACCTTTTTTTTCCTTCCTGAAAGATACTCTGTAACCATTAGCACTATTACATGAGAACTCTTAAAATTTTTGAAGAAAGTTCACACTGTTTTCTAAAGCAGTTGTACCATTTACATTCCCGTTAGCAGTGTGAGTTCCAATTTCTCATTATTACTGACACTTAAAGTGTAGTCTGTCCTATTGTGTCTTCTGATGTGAGATAGTGATATGAAGTAGTATTGTATTGTAATTTTGATTTGTATTTTCCTAATGGTTAATGGTTTTAAGCATAGGTTTATGGGCCATATCTTTGGAGAAATAGTTATCCATTAACTACTTTTTAAATTATATTTTTATTGATTTCAGAGAGAGAGAGAGGGAGATAGAAATATCAATAATGAGAAAATCATTAATTGGCTGCGTCCTACATGCCCCCCACTGGGGATAAAGCCCGAAACCCAAGCATGTGCTCTGACCAGAAGTGGAACCTGAACCCCTGGTTCCATAGGTCAGTGCTCAACCACTGAGACCTGCCGGCCAGGCTATCCAGACCCATTGCCTACTTTTTAATTGGGTTGTCTTTTTATAAATGAGGTGTAAGAGTTCTTTACATACTCTGGATACAGATCATTTATTAGATACATGATTTGCATGTATTTTCTCCCATTCTGTGGGTTATCGCTTCATTTTCTTTTTTAAAAATATGCTCTTATTGATTTCAAAGAGGAAGAGAGAGTGAGAGAGAGATAGAAACATCAATGATGAGAGAGAATCATCGATTGGCTGCCTCCCTGCATGTTCTCTACTTGGGACTGAGCCTGCTACCTGGGCATGTGCCCTGACTGGGAATTGAACCGTGATGACCTAGTTCATGGGTTAGTGCTCAACCACTGAACCACACTGGCCAGGCATCATTTCATTTTCTTGATGGTGTGTTTTGAAACACAGATGATTTTAATTCTGATTAAGTCCAAATCAACTGTTTTTTTCTTTTGTCATGTCTGCTTTCGGTGTCATATCTATGATACTATTGTCTAACTCCTCTAAGAACTTCATAGTTATAACTATAAAGTTAGGTCTGTGATCTATTGTGAATTAATTTTTTTTAACGTATATTTTTATTGATTTCAGAGAGGGAGAAGGAGAGAGAGATAGAAACATCAACGATGAGAGAGAATCATTGATTGGCTGCCTCCAGCAGGTCCCTCATTGGGGATGGAGCCCATAATCCTGGGCATGTGCCCTGAGGAACCAAACCTGTGACCTACTGGTTCACAGGTCATGCTCAGCCACTGAGCCGTGTTGGCTGGGCTATTGTGAGTTAATTTTTATGATGGTGTGAAGCAGGGGTCCATTGTCATTCTTTTAACCTGGATATCTAGTTATTCTGGCACCATTTGTGGGAAATATTATTTCTCTTTTGAATTGCTCTGATCCCTTTGTCAAAAATCATGAATGCAAAATACCTTTTTGTTACTTAGACTCAAAAGTGACACACTGTCACTTGAGCTTTATTTCATGTGTTAGAAGCAAGTCACTAAGTACACCTCACACTGAAGGGGAGGTGAATTGGATACCACTCTCTGAAGAGAAGACTAGCAGAGCATTTGTGGACATATTTTAAAGTTATCACAATAATATTGAATCAAGAAAGCAAAAATTTAATTTGTTTAATTCAAAATCTAGGTAATGCTCCCAAGTTGTATGAAATGGGGTCAGAATTTACTGCTGTATTGATTAAACAAAGATAGTGTATTTTTAAATGTTCATTTGGTATATTCAGATATTGTTTACATATAGCAATAAAAAGAATTAGATAAAAAAAACAAAGCACCTTTAAAATAGGATAACTTTTATTGTCAACTCATGTAAACTTTAAACATTTAATGGAATTATTTATGAAAGTATTTGAAATATCCAGCTGTAGTTTCCTTTTAATGCTTCATTAATAGATTTGTGAACCATTAGATAAAAGCAGCATGAAAAAAGAGAGATTTAAGTGTTTATTAGGTATAGGCCTCTCAAATGAACTGAGCAATAAAATGGCAAGGACTAAGCATTCAGTGGAAATCTGTGTATTTTTAATCTATAAGAAGTGTTCTGGCCTTAGTTTTGGTACAACTTAATATATCAGTTGTATCTCTAATAGCTTCTCAAAACTTTCTCTTTCTGCTGTCTTCCTCATCATAGTAAACTAGCCACTTTTTAGTTGTTTAGGCCAAAATCATCATCCTTCTCCTTTGTCAGTTCAAATCCTGTGGGCTTTTCCTTCAGAATCTAACTGCTTGCTATTATCTGTATCGCTATTCCCCACCCTCCAGTTCAATCAGCTAGTATTTCTCTCCTGGTCTAATACAGGACCCTCTGCATAGCTTTCCTGCTTCAATATTTGCTATCTGTAGTCTAGTGACCACATAGCAGCCATAGTAGTTCTCTGAAAACAGGAGTCAGATTATGTCATTTCCCTGCTTAACCTAATGGCTTCCCATCCAGTTCAGGATAAAGCACAGCCTTTGTGTTCTCATCTTGGGCTGGGATCTCTTCCTTTGCTCCATTCTTCCTCAGCTACACTTGCTTAATTGTTAGACATGCCAGGCCTACTCTCTCGAGACCTTTGGGTTTTTTCCCATCTTCCTGGAATTTCCTTTAACCATATGAATATATGGTATGTTCCCTAATTACCTCAACTTTCAACTTCTCAGTGAGATATTCCTTGATCATCTTCTATGTATTAACCCTACCCCAACAATTCTGTGTTCCCCTTTGGCATACTCTATTTTTCTTCATAGCATTTGCCATCATTTGACATAAATGTTTACATTTATTATCTGTTTTCCTCCACTAGATTGTAAACTCCGTGACGGTAGGGACTTGGTCTAATTTGTTGCACAGGTATAGTCTAAAGTGCCTTGCTTATAGTAGGCAATCAAGAAAAATTTGAATGCTGAATGAATTTCTAGAAATTAGTGGAAAAGCAAAATGAATGGTTGTGGGTTTTGTTCTGGTTTGTTTGTTTGTTTGTTTTTTGTTACCCATGTAGCCCAAGTTTCCTCTTTTATTTAATAATGATCCTGAAATGCTAACTGAGCCTAACACATAATTATAAAACTTTTTGTTTTGCAAATCTAGTTTAACCTTCCATTTTATTGATGATGAAATCAAGTCATCACCATGTTAAGTATTCCCAAAGTTATATAGTCAATTAGGTAATGGTATAGCTAAGACTAGAATCCAAGTCTCTTGAACCCCAATTCATTGATTCCCCTTCCCCCCGCTACCCCCACCCTTCACCCCCCCACTACTTTGATACCTTAATATGAAGCCAGACTTTAAGAGTTAGTTTCTTATGGAAATAAAGAGCTAAAACTAAATCTAAACTAATAAAAGCGAAATATTAAAATTAACCGTTTCTTCGAGACTGGTAAGCCACGCCCACCAGCCAATCAGAGCGGCTGTATGCAAATTAGCCCAGCCAACATGGCGGCCGCCACTCACGGACCTGAGTAAACAGCCCTTTCCATTGCGGCAGCAGCAAAAGTGAAGCTTCGCCCCTCAGCTCAGCTCCGATTAAACTGCCTCTAGCAGTTTTGAAACATTGTAATAATCATAGAATCCTCCGGAGCTGAAGGAAAGAGCAGCTCCGGCCTAACCAGTAAAAGTAACAATTGTTTCATTATAGACGCTGCGAGGTGAAGCAGAGGAGGCTTCGTTAGTAGTTAGAAGGCCGCCTTAAAGGAACAGTGTATCAATTATAGGAGAAAAAACTCCAGAACCTGTGTCCAGTCGGCCTTGCTGGGACATTGGGCAATGGGAACTGTGGGCAGCCTTAAAGCCCCTCACCCAGGCTGGTCAGGCACTCCAGCAGGTGGGCAATCCCCCGAGGGCTCCCAGACTGCAAGAGGGCACAGGCCAGGCTGAGGGACCTCCCGAGTGCACAGAGCGGCTGCAGGGCGGAACAGCGCAGGACCCAGGACCCGTGATGGGAAAGAGGCAGCAGGGTTGGAGGGCACTGGGAAGCGAGTAAGAGGCGGCGGGGGGGGTCTCGGCCTGCTTGGTGGCCGCCCAGGCCCTTTGCGGGGCATCGTGGAGCGGGAAAGCAAGGCTGCAGGGGCCGGGGTCCTGCTTGGCAGCTCCCAGACCCCTTGGCGGCACCGGGAAGTGAGAAAGGAAGGCAGCAGGGGACGGGTGAGTGGGAAAGAGTTGGCGGCCTGCTTGGTGGCTTCCCAGGTCCCTTCCGGGGATCAGGGAGCAGGAAAAGGCTTGCCTGACCACGAGGGGGGTTTTCCCTGCTTTCTGGTGACTGGAGGAAGATGGGCAGTAGGCAAGCTTGGGAGGCAGGCCGCACCCAGCCCTGGCCACGCTCAAAAAAGAGAACAACATGCAAGGGAGGACAGGAGTCTGAGAGATCAACATAGAGGGGGTGCCTGCTCCAAGCCTCCACGGTGTGCCTGGGGTCAGGCCCCCAGCAGGTAGACACACACAGGAGGACTGCTCCAAGCCTCAGATGCGGCTGGGGGCAGGTCCCCAGTGGCGACACACACACATACACACACACACACAAAAGGTGCCTGGCAGACTGGGGCCATCATAGGACATCCACTGAGGGGTCCCAGACTGTGAGAGGGCACAGGCCGGGCTGAGGGACTCCCTCTACCCCGAGTGCACAAATTTTTGTGCACCGGGCCCCTAGTATATTAATAACTAGAAATTGAAATAGGCTTTTTGAGAAGATTAATGATACTAAAAAAGCAATGAAACCTGCTGATCAATGATTCAGTTAAAACCATTTCTTCCCCAATGGTCATTACAATGTATATTTTAAAAAATATATATTTTATTGATTTTTTTACAGAGAGGAAGGGAAAGAGATAGAGAGTTAGAAACATCGATGAGAGAGAAACATTGATCAGCTGCCTCCTGCACACCTCCTACTAGGGGATATGCTCACAACCAAGGTACATGCCTTTGATCGGAATCAAACCTGGGACCTTTTAGTCCACAGGCCGACGCTCTATCCAGTGAGCCAAACCAGTCAGGGTGGTCATTACAATATTTAAGTTAACTTCTTAGAGCTTTAGAATGTTTATTACCAAATATGTAAACATGGAGGAATGTGTTTGTTTATATTATATTTGGTGTTGTTTTTTTTTTTATCTCATTCAGGTGCACATGAACTTGAACAGATGCAGCTGATTTTAGAATCTATTCCTGTTGTTCATGAGGAAGATCGTCAGGAGCTTCTCAGCGTAATTCCAGTTTACATTAGAAATGACATGACTGAGCCACACAAACCTTTAACTCAGCTGCTTCCAGGAATTAGTCGAGAAGGTATTGTGGCTCAAGAATAACTGTTACAGTGTGTGTGTAAGTGTAAGTAAGCAGGATCAGTGTAGGAAACTTTAGCTTTTTATCCTTAGATGTATGACTTTCTCTTAAAAATAGTCTTTAGATATTTAAGACATTCCTAACACTTAAACTCTCACTTTCTCTTTCTTGGCCTGGCACTTAAGCTAGGATCTGTTTTCTTTGCTCATTTGAATCATTTTCCACATTTCAGAAAGTACATACCTCTCCCCTGGTTCTAACTCCTTTTACTTTTCCTCCTTATACCTCTATCATAGGTGAGCATATTGGATCACTGGCTTTCACTAAGCTGAAATGGAATTCTGTGAGGGTTCTATAAATAAGTGTAGGTATGAGTAAGAATGATTTAGGTATGAAAAAGTGAATTAGTTGGGTGGGTGGGGAAGGGAGAAGCAAAGGCTTCAGGACAAAGAGGAAGTGGAGGAATGATCAAAACTGCATGCTGAGCAAACATATTACATAAGCTTGCAGATTGATGTTAGTATTAGGTGCTAAAGTGAAAGTTTGTGCAAGCTTGAAAGTAGTAGGAACTTGGGAAGAATCAAAACTTTGTTGACCACTAAAGCAATTTCACATCTAAAAAATACTGACATATCTTTAGATTTAATATAAAGATACAAAAATCTTTCACTTTTACTAGTATAGTAATCTGTCATAATAACATTTTTTTTTTTTAGGAAGAGCATTAGACATGAAAAATATCTTCTTTAAAAGTTGATTGTGTCATATCTTTAAGAATTATATTAAGAGACATCAGTATCAGGATTATATAATTCTATCATGTATCACAAAGTTAGAGATACGTCGTTTCCTAAACATCTTAAACATCTGAATTATACACCCATTATTCATAATACCAACTCTGATTATTGTATGTGGTTCAAAGGGTGTGTGTCAGCGTTTTAAAGTAGCAAATGTTTTGAGAAGTAGTTAGGCACTAGATTGCAAATCATGTTGACATTGTCTCCTTTTCCCCTCCCCCCAGATATGCTTGGAACTCATAGTAAATGCCCAAATAAAAAGGAAGCTGCTGTATTTAATTTCAACAGGTCTTGTGGGCTTCCTTTTAAGTAGTTCTACATTCCTAACCAGTTTTCGCTGTCCTCACAATCAGATTCCATTGCTGTTTCTCGAGCTCCTAACCTTATAGCCCTGTCATGACATCCTGTTCATAACTGAATAGCAGTCACATAGCACTTGACTATGCCTCAGAGTTTTCTGTGGGAACACTTTAAAAATGCAGGCTATTAAGTCAGAATCCAGAGGTGGAGTGGGGACCAGGGCAGTATCGGCGTTTTTAAATCCTACAGGTATGGCCCTGCCAGCCAAGTTGAAAGACATTGCTTAGGGATTATGTGGTTGGGCTATTGAGTGTGTCGTTACTCTATTACTCTGTCTTATCAAGAGACAAGCTAGAAATATAGGACATTGCTGTTAAAGCATTGTAATCTAGCTAAATTTGAATCTTCTTTTTGCTATCCTCATTGAGGTGGGACTATGTCTCAGCTACAAGCCAACCTGAGTATTTGGCTTATGACTGGAATTTATCCATAATATGTTGAACAAGTGTCTTTGATAATGGATTCATTAAGTTAACCATTGGCAAATATCCTTGGTATTCACAAGTGGCAGAACTGTGCTCACTAATGCAATGTTTAGAGTTCTTGAGACTAAAGATGTACTTCATAGATATGTTCTATGTGTATTAACACAGTAAGACTACTAGGTCCCTTTCTGGGAAATGTCTTTCGATGAATACCTTCTTTTTCATTTTCCTCCATCACACTTAACCTCTCATCCTCCCTTTCTCTCTAGTTTACCACATAATTCTATATCTTAGACCCATTTCCTCTAGAGCAGTGCTGTCTAATAGAACTATCTACAATGATGGGAATGCATATGCTGTATATGCATACACTTGGGAGCTCAGCATGGCTCTGAAATTTTTTATTTTTTCCTCTTTTTATTTGCTGCTATAGTTGCCAAATGCTAGGGATTTTACAATATATTCCTCTTGTGTAGTTGAATATATCTCCTCCTCCTCTCTGAGAATGGTGATTGTGCTGGGTCAACCATCCATGATTCTGTGCCTTCCGGCCTCTTTTGCCTTGAGACATGTGCGCTCAGGTGTAATTAAGACTGACTTTTTTCCCCCCCTCAGGAGAACCAAGAACAGTTTGATGTATTGTGAAATGACCTCCTAGGTTAGGGTAATATAATAGAGGAGAGTGGGGAGCAAATGAAGGAATTTCAGCCCTGGGTCACTGAGGGGTATGAGCCTTAGGTTTCTTCTCTTTAGTCTTTATTAGACTGATTTGAGGATTGAATGAGCTTAGTTTTAGAGAGAAGGGCTATCTTTTCCTTTGAGACAGAAGGTAAGGATAATAGGATGTATGATAGACCAGATAGTGAAGAAGCAGGAATTGAGATTAATGTGAAGTGGATTTACCTGTTGAGACTGATAGGGTAGATTGAGAGCATAAAGGGTTAGTGTAGAACATTGCTGAACACAATAGCAAAGGCTAAATTGAAATTCTACAGTATGAATTTGTAGTGAGCCAGATATATATGTGATTTTCCATCTAGCTTTCATCAATACTATATGTCTAGGAAGCAAAGTAAATGATGGAAATGATTCAGAGTTGAAGATTGGTACAAGTTATAAGACATGAATGTGTGGTGGTGTAAGCGCAATCTTTAGACTGCTGATAGTGTGGTTTAGGTCGGGTAAGGAGCTTAGGAAGGTCTAACAGTCTGAGTTAGTGGGAAGAATTAGGTGTACAGTATTCCACCAGGGCCCTAAAATGATCAAGTGCATTATGTGATATGCTGGCATGAGATTGTTGTGAACAGAGATCAACAAATTAGTATAACAGCTAGTCAGTGAGATGAAGGAGGAAAGGAGAAAGTCTTTTTATTAAGCACTAGGTACTATGTTTTTAAATTTTTATACCTTATAAGATATCTCTATCCATTTTATACATGAAGAAACTGAAGTTAAGCAAATTTAAGTAACCTGGTGAATCAGTGAAGTTAGTGAGTTGCAGAGCTGTATTAGGTTGAGCCACATGAAATTGCTGTTTGACCATTTTTGACTGACAAAAATGGTAGTTTCATATGGTTCATATTAATATATTTCTTTTTTTAAAATAATTGACCATAAAGTGAGATTTGGAGTACATTTCAGATTTTTGCCGTGTTTGTTGATAAATGTCTTTTCTTTTTAATATATATATATATATATATATATATATATATATATATATATATTAGATAGGCTAGTTTTATTTCTCTGACAAAACTTTGATTAACTTACCTTTTAATCGTATAGACCTTTCTTATTTCCTTTATGAGTTGGTGGACTTCAGTATAGTTGAGTTTTATCTCTTTCTTTTGCAGCACTGGATTTCCTGGAACAAATTTTGACATTTAGCCCCATGGATCGGTTGACGGCAGAAGAAGCACTTTCCCATCCTTACATGAGCATATATTCTTTTCCAATGGATGAGCCAATTTCCAGTCATCCTTTCCATATTGAGGATGAAGTTGATGATATTTTGCTTATGGATGAAACTCATAGTCACATTTATAACTGGGAAAGGTAAATCGATCCTAAATTAGAAGAATGTTTATTATATTTTTAATAAATCATAATACAGCGAAGTTTATTTTTAAATTATATATAACAATTTAGAGTTCTTAAAAATTTAGTAAAAGTCTCTTTGGGTTTAAAAGATGTTGGATGAGAAGAATCAACCTTATATAATATCTTCATAAGTATCTCAAATTTTTACATATAATTCATTATGTCATAGGATATAAATTATGATATTTATATTGAAATGTTTTTTCTCATGACAAAATTTATTTTTGGTTAACTTAAGTTCAGTATAAGGAACTTGAACCATATAAAACATCAAAAAGTATACTATTATACATTTTAGTTAAAGGATTTCTTCCCTCTGCCGCCTTTTAGGATTTCTAAATTCTAGAGAAGTTTGGATATAATTATCTTAAAAGTGGGTTGGTAACATAAAATAATGAATCAATATTATTTAAAATCTTCAGGTGATTTTTGTTATTTAGTCAGATTTGGGAATCTCCAATGACAATCTTAAAAACTTAAGGAATTCATACATTTCTGTGTTTGTTTTTTAATATATATTTTATTGATTTTTTTTTTTTTTTTTTTTTTTTTACAGAGAGGAAGGGGGAGAGAGTTAGAAACATTGATGAGAGAGAAACATTGATCAGCTGCCTCCTGCACACTCCCTACTGGAGATGTGCCCACAACCAAGGTTCATGCCCTTGACAGGAATCGAACCTGGGATCCTTGAGTCCATAGGCCGACGCTCTATCCACTGAGCCAAACCGGTCAGGGCCATTTCTGTGTTTTAAAGAAAAATGATTGCCAAAGAAGTTGTTAATGTTGAAATTAGTTTGTTTACTCATGGCATTTTTTCCTCCTGAAATGTGGAGGTATTTCTGAATATGTTTACACACATCTACCAACATACTTTTTTTTCTTCCACATGGACATTTCTACCTCATATGTACACATTCTTTCTAAACATACCCAGATGTATTCCAATCTCTTCATTTTTTATCATACTTAGTTGAGTCATCTAACCTCTTTTCTGTTCCCACCTTCCCATCTTCCCAATTGTTTTTGTGTGTGTGTCTCCATCTGCTTCTTCCTGGGTATGCTGTGGTCACCTTGCTGTGATGTGTCAGTAGAGGATACTGCATTCAGTAGCACATACACATGGAGAGTTTCTTTTCTATTAACTGGTGATGAGGTCCAGGAAGCCTTCCTCTCTTGCTAGTCTGCCTATTACCAGTAGAGAGAAAATCTGTAAGAGACTTGATTGAGATTAGAGATCTGCATTTAGTGGCCATAAAGTGTTTTGTCTCTGTAAAACTGTGCTGGAATTAAACTATCAACCTGCCACCCACTCAGATGTTCACCTGCAGTTGTATTTAAGGTGGATGAAAAACAGAGAAAAGAGGAAATTAAGTTCCTGTAGGGCAGGGAAGGCTTATGGCTTTAGACTCTATTATCCCCTCATTGGCCTATTACAGTGCTTTCATGTAAAGGGCACTAAGTGAATTTGCAAATGAAATTTGACACCTGAACTAACAGTAATGTATTGTGCTTTTTTTCAGGTACCATGATTGTCAATTTTCAGACCATGATTGGCCTGTACATAATAACTTTGATATTGATGAAGTTCAGCGTGACCCAAGAGCTCTGTCTGATGTCACTGATGAAGAAGAAGTGCAAGTTGATCCTCGAAAATATTTGGATGGAGATCGTGAAAAGTATTTGGAGGATCCTGCTTTTGATACCAATTACTCCACTGAGCCTTGTTGGCAGTACCCAGATCATCATGAAAACAAATATTGTGATCTGGAGTGTAGCCATACTTGTAACTACAAAATGAGGTCATCATCATATTTAGATAACTTAGTTTGGAGAGAGAGTGAAGTTAACCATTACTATGAACCCAAGCTTATTATAGATCTTTCCAATTGGAAAGAACAAAGCAAAGAAAAATCTGATAAGAAAGGCAAGTCAAAATGTGAAAGGAATGGATTGGTTAAAGCCCAGATAGCTCTAGAGGAAGCATCACAGCAACTGGCTGAAAAAGAAAGGGAAAAGCAGCAGGGATTTGACTTTGATTCTTTTATTGCAGGAACTATTCAGCTTAGTTCACAACATGAGCCTACTGATGTTGTTGATAAATTAAATGACTTGAATAGCTCAGTGTCCCAACTAGAATTGAAAAGTTTGATATCAAAGTCAGTAAGCCGAGAAAAACAGGAAAAGGGAATGGCAAATTTAGCTCAGTTAGAAGCCTTGTACCAGTCTTCTTGGGATAGTCAGTTTGTGGGTGGTGCAGAGGATTGTTTTCTCATAAACCAGTTTTGTTGTGAGGTAAGGAAGGATGAACAAATTGAGAAGGAAAACACTTACACCAGTTACTTGGACAAGTTCTTTAGTAGGAAAGAAGATACTGAAATGCTAGACACTGAGCCTATAGAAGATGGGAAGTTTGGGGAGAGAGGAAATGAGGAAGGATTTCTGAATAACAGTGGTGAGTTCCTCTTTAACAAGCAGCTTGAATCCATAGGCATCCCACAGTTTCACAGTCCAGTTGGGTCACCACTTAAGTCAATACAGGCCACATTAACACCTTCTGCTATGAAATCTTCCCCACAGATTCCTCATAAAACATACAGCAGCATTCTGAAACATCTGAACTAAAACACTCAGCAGACATTTCTCTTTGTATTCTTCATGAAATGTGTTTGTCTTTTTTATTACTAGTGTTTAAGTCATTTTTTTACTTGAATCAGATGGTTTCATTTAGAAAGGATTTTATTAGTTCTTGGTTTTTAAAATCCAGACTTTTTTCCTACATGTGAGATGATTTTCATTTTAACTGGCATGTCATTTGCACACAAAAAATAAAGAATAGAGCAAAATAATGCAATGCAGGAGGAGACAAAAGAAATGCACTAAGACAAGTAAAAAACATTCTCTCATAGAACAATGATCTGTTTTACAGGAAACAAAAATCTTGCCTTGAAATTTACACAGTGAGACTGTACATAATTGCATGGAAATATCTATTTTTTTCCTAAAACATTTTTCATTCATGAGTATTTTCAAGTTTTTCATACTGTACATGTTTCTTAAAACACATGATACCAGCAGCAACTGAAAATGAATGCCGAATTTGGTACACATGTGTTATCTACCTCAAGGTAACAAAAGTATGTGGCAAAACATATACCACCCATAGTGCTTCACAATATGCACTTCTATTTAGCCAGCGTTTATTGTAGTAAACTATTCTTAATAAGATTCACTCACCATTTATAAATGTTCTGGTATGCATTCTTTATAGTGAAGTGTTACTACATCATCACATCTTATTTATTTTAGCAAAGCAGTATATTTTCTGTATTTAATTATAAAGAGTTAACTTAGTTTTTGAAATTTATTTACAAATACACTTTTTCCATTTGGCACTATGGTTTGTTGCCTACTTAGCTGAATATATAATGTCAGCTTATCCTAAAGGCTGTCCCTGTACTTAATTTACTTAAGTATTCATTTTAAGTAAAGTGCTCACTGTGTATAGGAATTTGTATTTTGGAGGTGCTTGATCTATCTACAAAGAAAAATTAGGAATTACTTTATTATAAAATGCTCCTAGAAGTCTTAATTGTGTTTATTTTTAAAAAACAACTGTAATGTTAGACTTGTGTGCATGGAAATAATTAAGGTACATCATAATTGTAGTTTAAAAGTTGTACATGATAAGACATTTTGTTTTTACTGTATGTTTTTACTGAATGATCTATTCCCCATCCTAAGGCAAGCATGAATAAAATTAGGTTAAATGTAGCATGTGGCATTGCAGTCTCTTAGAATTTGTTTCATCCATTTTATTTTATTGAATTGAATACTGTCTGTATCTTTTTTTGGTTATCCTGTTTGAAGAAAAATGACAAATAAAACATGGCCAGCAAATATGGCTCCTGTATAACTCTTTAGGTAATTAAAATAACCTGCTAGAATGAAAATTACTAGCAGAATCTGTATCTAGTTCTACTTTCCAGCATTTTTGAATTATGGCTATAGTTTAAGCTATTTTAGACTAAAGGCGTAAAAGAAAAAGGTTCTTTATCTCCATGCAAAATCTCCTGACTTACCTTCACATAATTAAATGGAATTAAAGCTTTCTGTAGTCATGTGCTGCTTAGCGATAGGAATATGTTCTGAGAAATGCATCTTTAGATGATTTTGTTGTGCGAACATCATAAGAGTTCCGTTACACAAACCTAGAAGGTATAACCTACTACACATCTAGGCTGGATAGTATACCACTGTCTTACATGTATTGTTGTTGAAATGTTGTGTCACATGACTGTATATTTCAAAACTCAAGATGTGTATAGGAGCTTTCAGCTGCAAAGTCAGAGGAACCTCCTTTATATGTATTTTTTTTCTCCAATACATCTTTACTCAAGAACTTATCCTTTTACCTATCCAAATATAAATCCAATATTTTTACCTCACTTTTCTATGTCTTCCATCTTTGTTTTGTACATAGCCAGTTCTATTACAGTCTGGATTTCTTCCTGCCCAAGACCTATTGATTTCATCTCTAGTCATAAGTTTTAAAAAAGGCAAATATTATCTGAATGAATATCGTTGTCATATGTTGTGAACTTTTTTTTTTTTTTAGCTTCCATTCTGACTTGATTGACAGTTTGGGTTTTCCAACATTTGGTGTAGAGTATGCGTTCCCCAGCCAGACAGAATATCCATTCCCATAAAACATTCAGGTAAGGAAGACAGTTATTTCCATAAGCCTATTTAAACATTCATAATACCATCAGCCCTTTCATTGGGAAAGCAATCTTTATTTTCTCTTAATCTAATTGGGCCCATGCCTGTGCTTTGCCAATATATTTTGGTGCTGCAGTTTGTGGGGCTCCCGTGTTAAGGAGTCCAGAAACTCTACCTCCTGATCATTTTTACCCACTTTGATGCAAAGGCTTTAGGTCTCTACTGAGGGGTCAAATCAAGGGATCCCTGGTCCTTTTGTCAACCCTCATTTTGATTGATCTCCCTAACCATTGCTCAAAGCAATTGCAGGTTAGATTTCTCATTATAATCTTTGAATCTTGGCTTCCAAAATGTCTCCCAAACCAGAATAAATAAATCAGACTTGTTTGGGGCTCTTTAATCCTGAGGGTTCAGTAGGAAGTTCTTTTGGCCTGCTCCACCTTTGAGTAGTATTAAAACCTTTGCTTGAACCCCGTCAATGTTCATTTTACTCATACTTAACCATCGAGGTTGTGGGTGTTCACGTGCTGGACCAGGGCTGCTTTGGTTGGGGACCCAGCATTGGTTCCTCTGGGGGGCTCAGTGGCATGGGTTCTGGGCAGCTCTCTCGGCTGAGATTAGCATAGGCAAAGACTGAAGGTCCTTAGTGGCAAAAGCTTTTCATGTCCCTGACAGCCATGAGGGCTGTTTGGGGTCTTCTGCTGTCCTTTTCCTGCAGAGAGATCACAGCTGAGGGGATCCCTCATGGTGACAAGCTGTGCAGGACTAGGGGATCGGCTGACATGTAAAATGCTGCCTTTGCTTTTCTATGTGGCCATCTTTGATTTCAGTGGGTTGCTGTAGCTTTTGCTCCCTCATTCAGCTCCATATTGAGGCTGCTGAGCCCATGAACTCCAAAGCTCTCTCAGCGCTATTTTCATCAGTAAGTAGCTGTTAATCATTGTTTTTCTGGAAGTACAAATGCTGGGACTTCCTAGTCCACTAATCTTGCTGATGTCACACTCTTAAAAATTTGTTGTCTTTTTTGTGTAAGAAATAAAGATGGTCCTGGGGGTACAGGACTTTAGCTGGGGTGTTTTCATGGTATTTAAGCTCAATCAGGTAGGGTAGGACCTAGGAAAAACTAGCTGGCTTCTCCCTCCAAAGGCACCGATGATTGCCCTTGATACTGAAATTTGGCTCAGGAGACTCAACAGATATTTCAGGCGATGATGGAATGTAGAGAGATGCCTTCTTATAGGAAAAGATAAGTAACTGGCCTGTTTAGATGGGAATTGATCTATTAAAAGTATTTGGAAATGTTTCTCAGTTTGTCAAGATTTGGATCACAGACTGCTCAAGACTTGTGACTATATCAGCCATCACAATGAAGATCAATCCTAGCTTTACCCCTTTTCAACCAGAGCACTTTGGAAAGAGGCACTGATCTAAACTGTTGGGGTGATCATCCCCAGGTAAGGCATATAGTTGTGTAAACCGATCTAGGGAACGGAGGCTGAAGGAAGATTGGAGACACTCAGACATAATGGAGATCCTGAGGCAGAGAATCCCATGATGCATTCCACACAGAGGCAACCAGCCCCTCCAGGTTGCTTGAAACCAGAAGTCTTAGATGGTTCATTGTTCTAGGCATTCACTATGCTGGGATTCATGGGATGAGTGTTTGTAGAGGTTATGGATAAGGAGGTTTCCTCATTCACTGTGATGATTTGGTTTGGTGCTTCTAGTGCTAGAGTTGGCTGAGTTTGTAGCTCTGCTTCCTCTTGATATGCTGGTTCTTGAACCAAGTGTTTTTTACTAACTCATCAAATTGAGTAGCTGAAGCAAGTTCTATGGTAACTCAATAGGGGTACATGGTCTTTTCAAATGTATCTTTCCATATTCTAAATTGTTCTGGACTTAAGGTTGTGCAGTACCAGTGAGCAGATCTTGGCCTTTCAGCCATGTACTCTTTCTTAAGGAACCATGTGAAGATGTAGGTCAGCCTGCCATGATATCTTTAGCTGTAGAATGATCAGCTGTGTGTGTTTCTGAGCTCCTGAATTTCATCTGTCCAGTTTAAATATATACTCGAGTTACCTTAAACAGGCAAGTTCTTAGAGGGAAAGCTTTCAGTTTTTCCCCATTATATATGATATTAATTGTGAATTTTCATTTGTGGTCTTTATGATGTCAAAATGATTTTCTTCTGTTTCTATTTTGTTGATTTTTTTTATGAAAAGGTGCTGGATTTTGCCAAATACTTTTTCTGTATTTAGAAAATCATGGTTTTTGTTCTTCCTTTTGATAATGTGGTGTCTTACATTGATTTTTATATATTGAACCATTCTTCATCATGGTATTCCAGGAATCCCATTTGATTGTAATGCATTATCCTTTTAATGTGTTGTTGGATTCAGTTTGTTAGTTTGTTGAGGATTTACTATTCATTAGATATATTGGTCTATAGTTTTCTTATAATAACTTTGATTTTCTTATCAGTATAATGCAGGTCACTGCTTAGTTTTTTAGAAGAGTTTGAGAAGGATTGGTGTTAATTTTTTAAATGTTTGGTTGACTTCTATCTATAGTGAAGCCATGTGATCCTGGGCTTTCTCTATTGGTAGGTTTTTTTATTATTGATTCAACCTCCTTACTAGTTATAGGTCTCTTACAGTTCATTTATGACAGGTTGCATGTTTCTAGATATTGATTCATTTTTTTCTATAGTCCAGTTTGTTGGCACATGATTGTTCATTACAATCTTTTATGATCCCTTTTTATTTTTATACTAGGGGCCCGGTGCACGAAGTTCGTGCACTGGTGGAGGGGCGGGGGTTCCTCAGCCCAGCCTGCCCCCTCTCACATATTGGGAGCCCTCGAGGTGTCCTACTGACAGCTTAGGCCCGCTCCCTGCTCCCCTTGAAGAGCAGGCCTAAGCTGCAGTCTGGCCTCCCTTTATGGGAGTTGACCAAGCTAATCAGGGCAAGTCCTCAGCCACATCACCCCACTGCTGCAGCCACTGCCAGTCACCACAGCCACCAAGGTGTTTTCATCAACATAGACTCCAGGCACTTCACCATGAAGAAATGACAACTTTCTTTAGGCATTTTCAAGATGTGTCTTTCATAGGATATGACCTTTCTTTTTTATCCTCACCTGAGGATATGTTTCCATTGGTTTTTAGAGAATGTGGAAGAGAAGGGAAAAGCAGAGAGAAACATCCAAGTGAGAGGAACACTTTGATTGGTTGCCTCCTGCATATGCCCTGACCTGGGCCCCAGCCAGGGAGGAGCCTGCAACCTAGGTACATGCCCTTGGTCAGAATTGAACCCAGAGCCTACAGTCAGCAGGCTGAGGCATTATGCACTGAGCCAAACTGGCTAGGGCAGGATATGACATTTCTTATCCCTTCAGCAGTGGACCTTCATTTTTTTTCTTCAGGAGTGTGGTGGAAAAACCCTAGATTGCCTTTGGGGACTCTTATTACCCAAGTTACTAAGAATATTACCAGTGGCATACAGGGAGCTTAGCCAATGAACATTAAGAAAAGGTGTTTCCTCTGTAGTTCATTCTGATCACTGGCTCCACCCCTGCTCCTCCAATCCCAGTCCCACCCCTGCCCAGGCCTGTAACCTCTGGCTGAGGCTGCAGGCCTGGGCAGAAGACCCCCCAAGCCCCTCTAATTGCTGGCTTCCCAGAGCCCAGGCCTCTGTGATCGCCGGCTCTGATCCTGCCCCCTGCCATTGCCAGCTCTGCCCTTGTCCCACTGGCAGCCTCTGGCAGGGGACCCCCAGACCCCTGCTTTGCTGGCTCCACTGGTGCTCAGACACCTGCGATTGCAGGCTTCGCCCCTGCCCCTGCGATCTCTGGCCTTGTCCCTGCCCAGGACTTATGCCTGGATAGGGCATCCTCATACCCCTCTGATCACCAGCTCCGCCCTTGCCCATGCCTGAGGCCTCTGGCCTGAGCAGGGGATGCCCATCCCCCTCTGATCGCCTGTTATGCCCCTCAGGCCCCCTGACTCCCCAGCCACCTACCTGACTAAAAGGCCTGACCACTTCGGTGGCAGGGCTGAGCTGGACTGAGCGCCACCATCTTGTGGCCATGGGGGAATCCATCTTGTGTCCATGGGGGAAGCCATCTTGTGACTATGGGCGCCACCATCTTGTGGCCATGGGAGAGGCCATCATTGTCATGGAGTGATGCCTAATTTGCATATTACTCTTTTACTAGAGTAGATAAGTTTTAATGTCTCCTTGTTCATTTCTGATTTATATTATTTGAGTCCTTTCTCTTTGTCTAGCCAAGGATTTGTTCGTTTTATTGATTTTTTTCTATATTTCATTTATTTCTACTCTAATTTTTATTATTTCCTTCTGATACATTTGGATTTAGTTCTCATTTTTTTTTAGTTATTTGAGGTGTAAAGTTAGATTATTGATTTGAGATCTTCATTTTTTAGAGCAGTTTTAGGTTCACAGCAAAATTGAGCAGAAGTTAGAGAAATTTCCAATATACCTACTACCCCACACATGCATAGCCTCCCACATTATCAGAATCCTCCACCCGAGTGGTACATTTGTTGCAGTTGATGAACCTACATTGACATATCATTATCACCTAAAGTCTATAGTTCACATTAGAGTTTACTCTTGGTGTTGTATATGCATCCAACATTAAAGTACCATACAGAGTATTTTCACTACCCTAAAAATCCTCTGTGCTCTACCCATTTATCTTTCCTTTCCCCCACCCCCAGAGAACCACCAATGTTTTTACTGTCTCCATAGCCTTGCCTTCTCCAGAATGTCATACATAGAGTTGGAATCATACGGTATGTAGCCTTGTAGACTGGCTCATTTCACTGAGTAATATGGATTAGTTTGCTTGATTGTGTCTCATTATGTTCCTTAGGTTTTCTACACTTCTTTCAGTCTTTTTTCTTTTTGTTCCTCTTAACTCCAACTTGGCAGCTCAAATAAACTATCTTAGAGTTCACTAATTCTTCTGCTTGATCAAGTCTGATATTGATGCTCTCTAGTGAATTTTTCAATTCAGTTCTTGTATTCTTCAGCTGCAGAATTTCCATTTGATACTTTAAAAAAATATTTTCCATATTATTTTTTCATGCATTGTTTTTCTGATTTTGTGTAGTTCTTCTGTGTTCTCATGTAGCACATTGAGCTGCTTTTTGTTGTTGTTGTTAATCCTCGCTCAAGGATATTTTTCCCATTGATTTTTTTAGAGAGTGGAAAGGGTAGGTGGTAGGAGAGAAACATCAATATGAGAGAGGCACATGGATTCATTACCTCCTGCTTGCTTCCCACCTGGGGCCAGGGATGAACCTGCAACTCAGCTATGTGCCCTTGGGAATCAGTCCAAAACCCTTTATTGTGTGGGCCAACATGTTAACCACTGAATCACATCAGCGAGGGCATGTTGAGCTTCTTTAAGACGGTTATTTTATTCTTTGTCAGATAATTAATAGAGCTCCAGTTATTTTTGGCTAGCTTATGGGGATTTGTTTCTTTGATTGGGCCATGCTTCTCTGTTTCTTTATATGTCTTATTTTTTGTTGTGATTTTTGCATTGGAAAAAAGAGCCTCCTTAGTCTTTACAGACTGGCTTTGTACTGGGGAAGATCTTCACCAGTTATCCTGCTAGAGATTTTGAGGGCATCTCAAACCTTGAATGGGGATGTATCATCTCTGTATTTGTGTGTATAACTCCTCTCTTGCCCCCAACAGGTTTGACATTCTTTTTTCTGGAGGTTGTAGTTTCTTGTCCCTTCTGGTGTCTGTCTGAATTACCTCTGCTTCTCTGGCACTACAACCATTCTCTGAGCTCACTTTCTCAGTGACTCCCAGGCATTAAATTAGTGCTTTGAGTCAGGTCATACTGGAATTAGTCTCTTAGGCAGCCCTCCCACAGCCTGGCACATTGACTACTCTTTCCCTCCTGAGGAAGAAGCTGTGAGGCAAGCTTTTCCTTCTAATCATGAACTATGCTGGCTCGGGGGAGGAGCTAACATGGTGGGAATGAAACAGCTTTTCTTACCCTTTTCAATGTACTTGGCTTTGAGGTTGTCTGACTTCCCAACTGGTTTCTGAAGTTCTCCTAAAGGCTTTATGGACTATATATTGTTAGGTTGATATTTCTGTAGGGTAGTGAGGTCTTGGGCTTCCTATTCTGCCATCTTGCTTATGTCTAAAAATAATTTACTTTTAATTTATTTAAAATATAGAGAGAAAGGGAGAGGGGGAGAGAGAGAGAAAAAGAAACATCAGTGATGAGAGAGAAACATTGATCAGCTGCCTCCTACTGGGGATCAAGCCCAAAACCCAAGCTTATTTCCTGACTGGAATCGAACTGTGACTTCCCTGGTTCATAGATTGACACTCAACCAATGAGCAACACTACCCAACCAATAATTTACTTTTAAAATGACTAATTCTGACTTAAAGGAATGTCCACCTGTTCTGCAGCTTTCAGACTTTTGGTATGGTCCTGGTCAATAGATTTGACCCATCTCTGAACTGATGATTTGGCATCATAATTTTAAAAGCTATTTCTGAAGCTTGGACATTAGGCCTAATTTGGAGCTTGTATTGTTCCCTTCCACCTTTTGGGTGTTTTGTTTTTAAATGAGATTTCAAGCATATAGAAAAAGTGTATAAAACTTTTAAAAAGTGTATATACCACTTTGTTAGTTCATCTCATTTTGATTTGCATCTGATAAACACTTACAGAATACAACAGAATCCCTCTTTAAACCTACACCTCATACCCTGCCTCTCTCCTCTGAGGTAGATACTTCTCCTAGTTTTGCTTATCATTCTCATGCATAGTTTTATACTTTACTACATGATTTTGTAAATGTAATATTTTCATGTTTTAAAATCTCATGGCATAGTTTTCATATCTTTTTGCAATTTGCATTTTTTGTTCAACATGTCTGAAATTTAATTATGTTGATACAGGTAGCTCTAATTCCGTTATTTGCTGTGTTGCAATGTAATCATTTTGTAAATAACATTTGTTTTCAAAATTTTGTTCCTACAAACAAACACATTTGCAGTGAGCATTCTTGTGAACAAGACAAGTGTCTTTAGGGTATGGTATGTATCTAGAAGTAGAATTGTTGGGTCATAGAGAATGTGTATCTTCAAGTTTATGAGAGGTTATTTTGCTGCCCAAATGTGATTGTACAGATTCACACTCCTGCCAGCAGTATGAAAGTTCCTATTCAGACACATCCTTCCAAACCTTTTCCATTCAATTAATCCTACCAAGCTTGCAGTGTTTTGTTTACTTTAACTACAGTAGGAATTAGACTTCCTAATTCCAAACAACTGACAACGTTCATAACTACACCTCAGGAGTCTTTTGCAGCCATATCGATGATGATGAGTCTTGTTTTTTATTTCCTGTTCCAATTTAGCTTGGGAACAGGGGATTTAAATAAAGCTGAGTCAATTACGTAACTTACAATAAGGAGTAATCGAAGTGTTTTCAAAATAATTTTGCTTCTGTGTTAAATAATGTAGGTTCTGCATAGTCTTTCTCCTTATAAGATTACTAGGAGCCCGGTGCACAAAAATTTGTGCACTCGGGAGGTCCCTCAGCCCGACCTGTGCCCTCTCTCAGTCTGGGACCCCTCTGGGGATGTCTACCTGGTGGCGTGCCTGGTCAGCCTGGGTGAGGGGCTGATGGCTGTTTGTAGGCTGGCCAATCCCCCCAGTGGGGTCCCTCACCCCATTGGGATGTGGCCAGCCTGGGTGATGGACTGAGGGCTATTTTCAGCCTTTCAGGCTGCCCTCAGCTCCCAATGACCCAATGTCCAAGCAAGGCTGGCTGGAAGCAGGTTTCTGGAGTTTATTTATCTTCTATAATTGATACACTGTTCCTTTAAGCCGAGGCCTAGGCAGGTAACGAAGCCTTCTGTTGGCTTCTCCTCCGAGGCTTCTATAATTGAGACAATGTTGCAAATATGTTGTTGCCTGGAGCCAAGAGAAGCCCAGGCAGCTGGCAAACAGTTTTACTCCTGCTGCAACAGAGGCTGCCTATTTACTCAGCTCCATGAGTGCCGGCCTCCATTTTGGCTGGGTTAATTTGCATACAGTTGCTCTGATTGGCTGATGGGCGTGGCTTAGGAGTCCCAAAGAAACGGTCAATTTCAATATTACGCTTTTATTAGATTGGATTGTTTTATTTAAAAGGACTGTTTTTTTATCAGCTGTTTTGGTGTGTATTATTTAGTGTGTTTAATTAGTGGGCTGGTCCTCTTGCTCTTTGAATGACTGAATTCTCACCTCTCTCAGACTTTTCAGTTCCCATTTGCTGTTAAATTAAAAATAAATAGCTCAGCCAGTGCTGCTCAGTGGTTGAGCATCAACCCATGAACCAAGAGGTCACTGGTTTGATTCCTAATCAGGGCACATGCCCATGTTGCGGGTGTGCTCCCCAGAGAGGCCGGGCAAGAGGCAGCTGATCAATGTATCTCTCTCATCGAGGTTTCTATCTATTCCAGTGGTTCCCAACTTTTTCTTGGCCATGCCCACCTAAGCATCTCAAATTCTGATGCCTCCCCTTGACATAATTCTTATTCAAAAAGTGAACTCCTACTCACATGGAAGAAGCCTAAAAGGCCATTGACTTGGTCTAAACAAGTTTCCAAAGAACATGGCATCCATGAAAGAGAAAAATAAAAGAATGAAAGAACAGTCGAAGTACTGAGGAAGAAATCCCTAAGAAATTGTTAAAAATAATAATATGAAGTGATATGAAAAAATAGCAAAGTTTCAAAACAATAGAGAACTGAAATGCATAAGTATGTCAAAATATATATTTATATACTGTATACGAGGCCCCTAGAGCCATAAGAAATATAAAAATTTCACTGTTAATAACTCATTCTCAAATTGCCCCCCTTAAAAATCAAATTGTCCCCCCCCCCCCCCCGTGGGCTGTGTGCCCCACATATGGAACCACTGCTCTATTCCTCTTCCTCACTCTCTAAAATCAATAAAAACATGTTTAAAATTTTTTTAGATCAATAGGGGCTCTACCCTAACAGGGTTGATCATGTGTCTAGTATTAGCCTATTGTACTTTTACCCTATACTTGTCCATACTAGGATTGCTTATCATTTTAGGCGTACTACCATTAAAATCTGGATAGAGAAGGAAAGGGCTTACTGAGAATTGGAGATCTGAGTTCTGGATCCAGTTTCACTGACATACACTCTCACTGGGTGTCACATCTCTGTGGGTGTAAGTTCCTTTATTAACTAGGAGGGACAACTGCCATGTTGAATTCTAACCCACTATCCTAGTCACCATGATTAGGCCTAACCAGTGTAAAAGCTACAGTGGACTGGCTGCTTAATGTGCCATTAAATACTGAGAATGAAATTATGTGTTTGGTAGAGACAGAAGTATTGGAACCCCAGGATTGTTTGCCTTTGAAAGAGCGTGTGATCTCACCAGGGCTGTTTCCTCATAGTGCCTGGGGCAGTCTCCTTAAACAAGCCAGGTGGAGAGAAGAATCTTTAAGTTCTTCCAAAGGTTGGTATGCAACAAGTGTCTTACAGAGGAGCGTGTTCACCCATGCGGGGCACTGGCTTCCGGCACTGGCTCCATCCCAGTGCAGCAGTCTAGCAATCCGATTCCAGAGGTTTGCATGTGTATCTTCAATGCCTTGGTGGTAGTGGGAGTGGTACAAATGTAGTTTCTCTTCCATGACCACTGCCCTGGCTGCAGTTCCTTGCCTAGCTCCTGGTGCTGCGGCAGATCCTGGATCCTGGTTCATACTCTAGTCCAAGCCTGTTTCTCCCTGCCCAGCTGAAACCGCAAGCTTGGATGCGTATTTGTGATACACTTGGATCTTGCTTCCAGCTGTGCTCACCACTCCCACACTTGAACCTTAGAGCCTTCAGCCTCTAACTGAGATGTTGAACTTTGCAGTGTTGCATGGTCTTCAGCACACGTGCTTCAGAGTCAGATCCAAACCAAACAGAAAACTGCACTCTCCTGCTTCCCAGCCTTGCATAGGTTATTCAGCCTCTTGATTTTTCTCGTTTGTAAAATAGGGCTAATGACACAATTTTGGGGGTTGCAAGTATTTTAAAAGGCAGCCTACACAGCCTTTTAGCATAATGCCTGGTAGCTCATAAATTATTATTGCTCTTGTCCTGTTTGAATTATTGTCCTTGCCCCTCAAATCGGCCCGAATCTCTGACCTTGATTGTGCTTTCAGTATTGCACATTCTCTAAGTATTGTAGCTTCAGTTCTAGCCATTGTGCTCATCAACTCTACCCAACTCCTGGCTCCAGTGTTCGATCTTCCTCACAGACCTGTGGCTGAACAAGCACTTTTCATCCTGGAGCCAAAGCCTGGGATCATCTTTTGCTCCTTCTGAGAACCCACACCCAACCCCCAGGGAATCCTGCTGCAGTGCCCGAGCCGGGCCCTGTTCACCATCTCTGCCTCTGCTGCGTGATCTAACCCACCATCATGTGTCTGTCGGGACTTGGTCAAGAGTCTCCTCACTGGTTTCCCTGGCCCCTCTACAGCTTATTTTCAATATCGCAGCCAGAGTGATCCTTTTTTCTTTTAAAATAATTTAACATTTTAATATTAAAACAACTGGATCCATTACAGAGAGGAATGCAAAGTATATTGATTTTTAAAGCTAAAACATGAAACTTCAAAGAAATTTAGGGTTTTGGTGGTCCATGCCCACTCTTCACTTACCTTGAGTGCCAGTTCAGTCATTTCAAAGTGATCCTTTTAAACCATGTCACATAGCTCCTCTCGTTAAAACCTGATTGACCCCTTCCCAGAGGAAATAAAGCCCATGGGGCACCTCCACCGCCCCCTCCGAGCTCACGGCCCCAGCCGCACGGGCTCCCACCACCAGGTGTTGACTAGCTCTTCCTTCTACCTGGGAAGCTCTTGGCCTGGAGAGCGGCATCTCTGCCAACCTCCCTTCTTAGAAGTCCCTGTTCAGTTGTCACCTTATCTCAGAGGCTGTGCCTGAAGAGTGCATATAGGGTAACACACATCCATCACTATGATCATCTCCCTGCTCGGCTTCTCTTTTCCAGCTCGTATGCCGGCATGCTTTATGTCACCTCTCTCCACTTAAAATGCAAGCTCCTTAAGGCAGGGACTTCATCGTGTTGTTTGCTGTTGTATCTCCAGCCCCTAACAAGCACTTGGCACAGTGGGCACTCAGTAGGTGCTGGATGAATGAAGGAAAGTAGGAATGAGCGCTGTTTTCTAAGCTCCTGGATTGATGGGGCTCGGGAGCAGGGGGACTGGGCTGATACAGCCGAGGCTTGCTTATTAGTTTTGAGGTTGTTATAGTATCATCTGTGGTTCTGCAACTTTCATTTGCAGGGGGCCGGGGAAGGAAGGGAGGGGGGGACACTCTAAACTTCGTGGGTTTTAGGTGTGACTCTCCAGAACCAGGAAACTCAAGCTGCAGTCCCCAAGAGCAGTTAGAAATTCTCAGAAAATGTGGTCTAGTCCGGCTAAGTTTATTATCCTGAATTTCATTTTCAAATGTGGGTGTAGTCAAGGTTAACGACTGTATTGCTCCTGACTCAGTTGTTTTTCTGTCCTCTTTGTTGGAATGACTGTACCTGTCAGGGTTGCACAATATGTTCATGACCCAGTTAAGACAGTGCCAGGCGGTTTGTGTTTTAACTGCCTCTTTACTATTCCTCTTAATCATAATGCTGCCAAGTGAGCCAGGCCTAGATTATATGTTTAGTTAAGGATCGTTGGCAATGGACACCATCTCACTAACCTTTGAAAAAAAGGGGGAATTTATCAGGATTCAGGGGTGACTCATGGAGTCCAAGAACTGGGCCTTGGAAGAATTAGAACCAGACCAGAGGGCACCAGCAGCCCAAGGAGGGCTAGACTGCTTCTAATCTTTGCTTCCTTCTTTCTCCACTAAAAACTTAAGCTTCTAATCATGGCCGGACCCTCTTCCTTCCATCCCTGCTCCAGGAGCCCCCCCAAGAGTCACTTCCTTAGAACAAAAGACACTGCTATCACCCAGGAAATTCTAAAGGATTTAGGAACTTGTGTCACAAAGTGGAGTCCCCTGGTCCAAAGATGGCTGCTCATTGCTCTGACTTCATTTACACACACACGCACACATACACACACACTAGGGGCCCATTGCAGGAAGATTCCTGCACGAATAGGGCTTCCTCAGCCTATTCCTGCACGAATAGGGCTTCCTGAGCCCTCCCGTCTGCACTACCTTGCTTCCTCCCATCTCTGCTGCCTGGCTCCCTCCCTTCTCCGCTGCTTTGCTCCCTCCCATCTCTGCTGCCTCTCTCCCTTCCTTCTCCATCATCTTCACTGCCTAGCTCCCTTCCTTCTCCATCATCTCCGCTGCCTCAGCTCCGTTCCCTTCTCTGCCACTTCACTCCCTTCTGCAGCACTTGGCTTCCTTCTATGCTGTCTTCAGTCTTCAGTCTTCGCTCTGTGCCCGTGTATGCAAATTAACCACCATCTTTGTTGGGTTAATTTGTATATCACTCTGATAGGCTGATGGCATAGTGGAGTGACACCAATTTGCATGTTACTCTTATAGGTGTAAATATATATATTATATTGTTTTTTTACAGAGAGGAAGCGAGAGGGATAGAGAGTTAGAAACATCAATGAGAGAGAAACATCGCTCAGCTGCCTCTTGCACACCCCCCACTGGGGATGTGGCCACAACCAAGGTACATGCCCTTCACCGGAATCGAACCTGGGACCTTTCAGTCTGCAGGCCGAGGCTCTATCCACTGAGCCAAACCGGTTAGGGCTCATTGCTCTGACTTCAGTGTAATTTCCAGCTACATAGAATTTTTGCGTCTGGCTGTCCATCCCTGTCTACTTCTCTCCCAACTCAAAGTTTCTCTGGGAAGAAATCATATTGGTCCACCCCTAGTTCAGTTAACTACAGCAAGGTGGCAGGGTTATGCTGGGAGTCAACCCATGCTGAAGGAGAGGGGAAGGCAGGTAGCGGAGTTGTGTTTCGTTGACTGTTCCCAGATGTACCTGCAATACATGGTGATAGGCTGTCTTTTTCCTCTTAATTGTCAGTCACCTGTGAGCCATTCTGAGGGCACTTGTTCTCCAACTGTGCCTATTGAGGTCCTCCAGGTACTGAGTCTACTGACTTGTGTCTTGGTTCATCAGGTCAATCTATAGCTTTATTGATCACAATTTTTTGACTTTTTCATAGTGTTTGATGAGTTTCACAATAATCCTAGAGGTCAAATAGGCCAGATATTCTTATCTGCATTGGCATGTTAAGGTACATAGATAGAGAAATTAAGTAACGTGCCCAAGTTTGGGCAGTGGTGGAACCAGGATTAGAAGTTAGGCCACTTAATTTTTAGGTGCCTTTTCAGCTTTGTTTCGTTTTGATTTTTTAAGTATAATAAAAATTTACCTATAGGTCTGCTAAGTGTCATACCATTCAATATGTTTCTTTTTTGTTGTTGGTGGTGTTGAATTCTAAATCACTGACATAGCAATTTTTAATTTTAAAATGCATGTATGTTGTTTTAATTTTTTACACACCTATCACTATATAATTAAGTCTAAAAATTATGTGTATTCATTTGGCTCAGTGGTTAGAGCATCGGCCTGCGGACTGAAAGGTCCCAGGTTCGATTCCAGTCAAGGGAATGTACCTTGGTTTGAGGCACATCCCAGTGAGGAGGCAGCTGATCAATGTTTCTCTCTCATTGATGTTTCTAACTCTCTATCCCTCTCCCTTCCTCTCTGTATAAAAACAATAAAATATATTTTTAAAAAAATTAAAAAAAATTATGTGTATTCATTGTGAAATAATAGAAACATATTCCTAAAACCCTAGCAATTTCCTAGGTGAAAAGATCACGAGGAGCATCTTTTTTCTAATGTTTGGCCTTTGACTCTACTTTGTGACACAAGTTCCTAAGTCTCTTGGAATTTCCTGGGTGATAGCAGTGTCTTTTGTTCTAAGGAAGTGACTCTTGGGGGGTTCTTGGGAGTGGGCGGTTGGTGGGAGGAAAGAAGGTCTGGCCATGATTAGAGCTTAAGTTTTCAGCCACATCCTCATTCACTAGAGGGGAGAAGGGAGTTAATGATGGATCATACCTATGTGATGAAGCCTCCAAGAACCCCAGAGAACTTCTAGGGTGGGAACACATCCACGTACCAGGAGGGTGGAGCACCCCCACTACACGCAACTGAAGCTACTGGACTCAGGCCCTGTCAGACCTCGTTTCCTGTACCTCTTCATCAGCTGTTCATCTGTCTCCTTCATCACATCCTTTAGGATATAATAACTGGTAAATGTAAAGTGTTTTGCTGAGTTCTGTGAGCTGTCCTAGCAAATAATTGAATCCAAGGGGGAGGAGGTCATGGGAACTGATTTATTTACTTATTTTTCTTTTGTTGGGAACTTCCGGTTTGTAGCCAAGTGGGACAGACGTTGTCGGTCATCTGGGACCTACGACTTGCAATGGACATCTGAAGTGGGGGCGTCTTGTGGGACTGAGCCCCTTAGCCTGTGGCACCTGTTGTTGTCTCCCGGTAGAGAGTGTCAGAATGAGTTTTACTGTGGCCCACCCAGCTGCTGTGGCAGAATTGCTTGGTGTGGGGAAACCCCACACACCTGGTGTCAGTGTTGTGGGTGTGTTGGTGGTATGAGGGTAAAGGTTTATCTAATTCTCATACATCACCACAGTTATGTAATTTATGACTTATCAACACATTATGTCTGTGGTTGATCATCTTCTGCCGTGTTGGCTCCAAGAGGGCAGGGTAAGGGTCTCTGTCAGACTTGTTCCCTGATGCACCTTGACACCTAGGACCTGCAGGTGGTGAACCCTCAAATATATGTTGAATCTCTGTTCAATTTAACAGAAATGTGTACATACGATTTCACACATTTTTAGCACATTTTATTTTCTTTGCTTGGTTCTTCCTAGGTCTCTACTCCTCTCCCTCGTAGAAGGCCCCACCATACCCAACAGGTAATCATGTGTGTTCTTACATAGTGGTCCTGTGTTATCTATACCTATATGTATACAATCTACATGCACACACATGCACATAAGCTCTTCAGGGTGTAAACAGATGATTGTTTTTCAAAAATGCCAGTTTGTTGGAATATATTTTCTTGTGCATATCGCTTTAAAATTCATTGATTTAGCTACCTTCGTGCACAGCAGGAGAAAAGACAAAGGAGTTCTAAGACTTCTAACATTAGGATGTTAATTTATATGCCATCTGGACTCACAGATGTCAATTGAGTTCTGTTGTCCTTAATGATCAATTAGTGTAATGGAACTTTAGAGGTTCAAATCCATGTTTCACAAAACATACATTAAAAATTTGAAGCCCTGATGTGTAAGGACTCATGATGACTACATAGAGGACTTAGGATTCCATTCTTATCACCGATTCCCTCTTAGCATTATCCTCTAGATGGCTTCATTGTTTACAATCTGTTTCATTTTGCACTGATATTACCAGGCCTTATCTGTCCACTTGGTGAGCAAAAGGCATGAGGATGTTATTTCTTACCAATTTTCTTAAAACAAGTAATAAAAACTCATTGTTGAAAAATTAGAAAATGCAGGTAAACAAAAAACTCTCCATAATACCACCTCATAGGTATAATTCCTGTCCATCACTGTTCGTATATGTAACTTCCCTCTCTCTTCCTTATTTTCTCCCAAGCTAATTGCTTATGTTTCCATATTTAAAAAATTATAAAAATAATTTAAAGGTGTATAAGATAATACCCTCTTTCCCTTCTCTCTCTATTCTCTCCCCTCTAAATATTCCAACCCTTACAGATTTGTTGTGCAATTATTTTTATAATTAAGAACATATAATACATACTCTTCTGCAACTTACTTTTGTAACAATACATATTAGGCATCTTCCCATGTCAGGAGTATCTGAGCTATGCTTGTCTTAATGTCTGCATAGCATCCGATGGCGAGGACGTGTCATTTATAGCCACTTTCTTATGAATGGACATTAATTGTTTACTATTTCAAACACAGCTGTAGCAAACATGCTCGGTGTACCTTTGAAGCAATCCTAAGGATACAATTCTAGATGTAGAAATCCTGGGACACAAATCTGCCAATAGACCCTCTAGGGCTGGCTTCCAGCCCGTCTGCCTCAGAGTGGCAGCCCCATTGTCTCAGCTGGTGCCTCTGACTGGAGTGTGCCATGCCCAAGGAAACATCGGCAGGTCACTCCTGGATACCAAGCTGCCTTCCTTATGGCTGCCCCTATTGGCTCACTGTTTCTCCACATCAGTGCCCCTCTCCCCGCACTCAGGCCAACACTGCAAACTATTGAGGAGTTCATCTCATAATGATTTTAAAGATCATTCCCTATATTTGTTACATGTTGTGAAAGTCCTTCATGATTATATAACACTAGGGGCCCGGTGCACAAAAATTTGTGCACTTGGGGTGGAGGGAGTCCCTCAGCCCGGCCTGTGCCCTCTCACAGTCTGGGACCCCTCAGTGGGTGTCCTATGATGGCCCCAGTCTGCCAGGCGCCTTGTGTGTTTGTGTGTGTGTGTGTGTGTGTGTGTGTGGCCACTGGGGACCTGTCCCCATCTGCATCTGAGGCTTGGAGCAGTCCTCCTGTGTGTGTCTACCTGCTGGGGGCCTGCCCCCAGGCACACCGTGGAGGCTTGGAGCAGGCACCCCCTCTATGTTGATCTCTCAGACTCTTGCCCTCCCCTGCATGTTGTTCTCTTTTTTGAGCTGTGGCCAGGGCTGGGTGCTGCCTGCCTCCCAAGCTTGCCTACTGCCCATC
>PVJC01002805.1:0-13681 GCA_004026665.1 Murina feae | reverse complement strand
AGACCTGGGAAGCCACCAAGCAGGCCGCCAACTCTTTCCCACTCACCCATCCCCTGCTGCCTTCCTTTCCCACTTCCCGGTGCCGCTAAGGGTCTGGGGAGCTGCCAAGCAGGACCCCGGCCCCTGCAGCCTTGCTTTCCCACTCCCCGGTGCCCCGCAAAGGGCCTGGGAAGCCCACCAAGCAGGCCACTGACCCCTCGCTGCCTCTTTCCCACTCCCCGGCCCGCCACCTTGCTTTCCCACTTCCTGGTGCCCAATCTCACAATCTGGAACTGCTGGCTCCTAACCACTCACCTGCCTGACTGCCCCCTAACCACTCCCCTGCTAGCCCAATGATGCCTAACTGCTCCCCTGCTGGCCCGATCACTCCCAACTGCCCTCCCCTGCCAGCCTGATGGCCCCAACTGCCTTTCCCTGCCAGTCTGATGTCCCCCAATTGCTCTCCTCTGCTGGCCTAATGGCCCCCAACTGCCCTCCTCTGCCAGCCCAGTCCCCCCCAACTGCCCTCCTCTGCTGGCCCGGTTGCCCCCAATTGCTCTCCCCTGCTGGCCATCTGTTGTGGCCATCTTGTGGCAGCCATCTTGTGATGGCCATTTTGTGATGACTTGGGGCGGCCGTATTGTGGTGGCCATCTTGAGGTGACATGGGGCAGCCATCTTGTGATGATGTGAGGGCATCACATGAGGATGTGAGGGCCACCTAGGCTTTTATTAGTATAGATATTTATATATATTCAAATTTTATAGTGTCTTTTCACTGAAGATTATTTTTTTTAAGTATATTTTATTGATTTTCTTACAGAGAGAAAGGGAGAATGATAGAGAGTTAGAAACATTGATGAGAGAGAAACATCGATCAGCTGCCTCCTGCACTGGGGATGTGCCCGCAACCAAGGTATATTCCCTTAACCGGAATCGAACTTGGGACCCTTGAGTCCGCAGGCCGGCGCTCTATCCACTGAGCCAAACCAGTTAGGGCTGAAGATTATTTCAATGCACTTATTCTGTCTGTATTGTCCTTCATATATTACAAGTTTTGTGTCATATTTAAAATGACCTGTCCCACACCAAAATTATTGTACCAGATTTCTTTATTTTATTTTAAGGTTTATTTTACATTTTTAAGGTTTACTTTACATTTATATACACCTCACATTTAAATGTTTAACAGCTTAATTTTGACATAATTTACATACCATACAATTTGCCCTTTTAAAGTGCATTTTATTATATTCACAAGGTTGTGCAACTGTCACCAGCACTGTAATTTCAGAACATTTTTATCTCCTACAGAAACCCTGTCCTCATTAGCAGTCACTCTTGATCCTCAGGCCCTCTTCATCCCCCTGCAACCACTAATCGACTTCCTGTCTCTCTAGATTTGCCTATTCTGGACATCCCATATAATGGATTCATGCCATATGTGGTCTTTTGTGAATGAGTTTTTTCACTTAGCATAGTGTTTTCAAGGTTCATCCATGTTGTAGCCTCTGTTAGTACTTCATTTCTTTTTTGCTGAATAATTAATATTCTATTATATATACCACAATTTGATTACCCATTCATCACGTGGTAGACACTTGTCTCACTTTTGGCTGTTCTCAGTGATGCTGCTGTATACATTAATATATAATTTTTGTATGGAAGCCTGATTTTAGTTCTTTCAAGTGTATGCCTAGGAGGGTGGCATGGTAATTCTGTTTAACTTTTTGAAGAACTGCCAGTTTCTTTTGCACAGTTACCGCATTTTACGTTACCACTAGCAAAACTTGAGGGTGTGTATTGGTTATTTGTATGTCTTCATGGGAGATATGTCCATCCAGATCCTTTGTCCATTTTTAAATTGGGTTGGTTTTTTATTATTGAGTTGGAAGTGTTCTTTACATATTCTAGATACAAATCTCTTATTAGATATGTGATTTATAAATATTTTCTCCCATCCTGTGGACTATATTATCATAGAATGAGTGGAATATTCTTTCTGCTTCTATTTTTTAGAAGAGTTTGTGAAGGATTAGTATTAGTTATTTTTGAATGTTTGGTAGCATTCATCAATCAATCAAGTCCTCTGAGCCTGGGCTTTGTGAGAAGTGTTTAATTAATTACTAATTATCAGATTTATTTTTTGAGTGTGATATTAAGGTAGGACTCCATAACTTAAAAAAAAAAAGATAGCAAGTTGTTCTAACACCATTTGCTAAATAATCTACTTGTTCCTACTAGTTGTAAATGTCTCTTCTTTTTAAAAAAAAATATTTTTATTGATTTCAGAGAGGAAGGAAAAAGGAGAGAGAGATGGAAACATCAATGATGAGAGAGAATCATTGACCTGCTGCCTCCTGCAAAGCCCCCAACTGGGGATTGAGCCTGCAACCCAGGCATGTGCCCTTGACTGGAATCGAACCCAGGACCCTTCAGTCTACAGGTTGATGCTCTGTCCACTGAGCAAAACCAGCTAGGGCATAAATGCTACTTCTTAAGACCATTTCAATTCTTTATTGAAACCTTACTCCTGATGAGACACAAACAGAATTTGCTTGCTAAGTGGCTGTAATATTGATGCCTTGAGAAATTATTTGTCCTATTGGCATGTGAGGTTGGAAAACAGAAGGGACCAGGAATGGCTCATGACTTCCCTACCTCACCATGGATGTGTCAGTGTGGTCTGGACAGCACACAGAACCCACCAACACGCCTACACCATTGTCCCCCAGGCTGGGAACATGTCCTCGTATGTCTGCTGCCTAAACTCAGCAGAGATCCATACCAGCCCAGACGCTGCCCTCAGGCTGCTGGCCTTGCTCTTGTGGCTTGGATCCTGCCTTGAGTGACTTCCTGGACTTTGGAATCCGCTTGCCCAGTTGGACCTACCCATCTTCCCTGCACCTTTCTGCATTCTCATTCTTCTCAGACCTTGGACTTGGTCCTTTAACACAAATCAGTGTCTACCACTCCCTCCACACTTGGGAACAGTGAGCCCTATTTTCAGATCCAGGACTCTGACTACAGTAATTAGCACCTCTCTTCCTGCTCCAGTACATGCCTCTGCTTATCTCCAAACCACTCACCCTGACCTCCCTGCCCTGACTCATCCCACGATTGCTCATGATTCAGCATGAACATTCCCACTCAGTATTGACACCCAGGACCTAGGACTCTGTACTTGATTCTGGACCCCGCTCTCTCCTGAGACTTAGATATAATGGACATGCAGAGCCATGGGAATAAATGAGGAGGTTGAGAGCAAGTGTGGATGGTGAGGAGAGTCCACCACAAGGCCCTTTGGAACACCAACACTCCAGAGAGTGGAAGAGCAGCTGGTGTGGAAGCTGAGGAAGAGTGATCAGAGGCAGGTGGGAGGAGTGCGTGGTGACTGAGAATGTTCCAGACGAAGGGAGCAGCAGTACCACGTTCTACTGAGAGAAGTCACCTAAAATGCAGACTGAAAAGTACCCATGGCTTTGGCAACACAAAGGCCATTGGGACATCAACGAACTTCCATGTCGATGATCTGGGAACTCAAGGCTTCCCAGTGCCCTCCACATAAGTGGCCTCCACTCCAGCGTGATCACCCCTTACCACTTCCACACACAGACCCCATGCTCCAGCCATGCTGAGCTACCCGCACAGACAGATGCCACAGCCTCTTGCGCCTGTGCTGTCCCTTGGCCTGGAGCCCTTTCCAACTCTCAAACTCCTGTACGTCCTTCCTGACTAGCTCAAGTACCATCTCCTCCAGGAAGCAGTCCCTGACCCCCAGGTTGGGTTAGGTGATCCTCTTCTCTCTTCCCATTACATTGTGTGTTGGAATAGGCAAGGTCTCCCCAAGCCTGTTCACCTTTGCCCCCCAGTCCTCTGGCTACTGTGTTCCCAAGTATGCGGGGAAGCAAGTCTTGGTGATGGGATTGGGCTGCATCCAGCTTCCCTCTGACCAGATGAGTAAACACTTGCAATCCAAATTGGCTGGCGGTGATAGAGTGGCTGCGTCAGCGCCGGGAGCCACAGACGTCTCTTTGCTGTTTGGTTTCAGATAAGTCAGGTTGGCCGAGACCAGGGCCAGGAGCGTAATTCCTGGTAAACCAGTCCTTTCAGGTCATTAGGTTGCAAAATCTCCAGCACTGTCCAGGTCAGAGGCTTTTCACAGCCCTATCTGTGTCTCCTGTACCCTGGCCTCTGTCTCTTTCCCTGCTCTCCCCTCTCCCATGGCCGTTCCCCCATTTATACACCTATCTTTCAAGCATCTGATAACATCCAGCTGACTCATATTTGCTTCTGCATTGATTATTCTCTGCTGGATCTTTTCCTTCTCCCCGCTCTCCCTCATACCCAGGTCTCCTCCTCTTCTGCTGACGCTTACACTGTGGAAGGTAACTGTTAGTTTGGCCTTTCTGGTTGGGTTAACTCCCCAAGGGAAAGGAACATTCTCTTCCAACCCGCCCCCCCCCCTCCCCCCACCCCGAGTTAATGCCTTGCTAAACTGTACTTGCTAATTATTTCAGGGAAAATTGATTATATTGTTACTCACCAAGCGTTAGAGTGCCAGAACCTTTTTTGAGCCACTCTCAGTTTAGTTCTTAGGCGTGGGAGGGGAATTATGCAAGATTTAGCCTTAAACCCATTCCAAACACAGGGCTCAGGCAGCTCCTTACTTGAAGGCAAGACGCCCCCTTGTGGAGGAATGCTGTCTCCTCAGAAAGGTTGGACACCGCCACCTTTAAACATCGTCCCTTTCAGAAAGCCTTCCTGAGGTTAAAGGGTAGATTAACGCTAGTTTTTAAAATATGTAATAACATATATTGTTTTATTCCTGATTTAAAACTGGTCCCACTCATGTTATAAAATTTAGCAAATACAGCAAACTATAAAAAAAAGAAAAAGTCACTACAATCCCACCTTCCACAGGTAGCCAGCCACTATTGTTATCCTGGCGTATTTTTGGTTTCCAATGGAAATATGTGAGATATGTAAAGAATCTACATAAGACTACCTATGTAATAGAGAAGTTAAAACACAAATGTAACAGGTCAGGTCATAGATAAATTTGTGCAATAGATGTCTCCCCCTCTTCACAGCAGTGTGGCTGAGCCCCAGGCCTTCAAGTCTTGGAGCCCCTATTCAGCCCTGCAACCCGCCCTCACCCATTTTTCAGCACTTCCCGCTCCGCTATCCTGCTCTCATATTGTTTGCTTCGACACGTCACCTTTAATCTATTGTACAGTTTTCTTACTTATATTTGTTTGTTGTGTGTCTTTCACACTCTCAATGTGAGGTCCAAGAAGGTAGGATCTTGTTAGTTTTGTTCAATGATGTTTGTGTTCCAAATGCCTAGAGCAGTACCAGGCACACAGTAGGTGCTACATACATCTTTGTGGAAGGGTGACTTAAGGTTATATGTTTTCTGTTTTTCATTACTAAAAATAATTTGTAAACATATATAGTAAACAAAAGTATATAACACTAGAGGCCTAGTGCACAAAATTCATGCACAGGTAGGGTCCCTAGGCCTGGCTGGTGATCAGGACTGATCGGGGCCTTCCTTCGCCTGGCTGCTGGCCACTGGCTGGGGCCTTCCCTCATTCTGTGCCTCCCCCTGGTAGTCAGCACATGTCATAGTGAGTGGTCAAACTCCCAGTCGGTCGAACACCCTGTCAGTCGAACTCCTGAGGGGACAATTTGCATATTAGCCTTTTCTTATATAAGATTCCATTTTATATCATGATTTATTGAAACATTCTGTTGTATGTAATTTAGGCTGATTATAATTTTCCATCATGATAATACTTTGATAGACCTCTGTATTTTAATCACTGCTCATATTTTTTATTATATTCTTAGAGCAAATTCATAGAAGGTTAATTTCTGGATTGTAGGATAGCAACATTTAAAGTTTTCCTGATGGCTAATGCTTGATTTCCACAATGCTTGAACTATATAGTAGATGCCCAGTCTCATCCAAGTTTTGCTGGCATTGGATAGATCCTCTTTTTAATCCTGGTTAATTTCCAGGCCCAAAAATTATATTTTATTTTAATTTTCATGTCTCTGATATTTTTTTTTAGAGAGAAGAAGTGGCGGGGGGGAGAGAGAAACAGAGAGGAAGAGAGAGAGAAACATCAGTAGGCTGCTCTGATAGGCCCTGACTGGGAATCTCTTCCATAGTCTGGTGTTTCCCTGACCAGCAATGGAACCCGTCACCTTTTGGTGTATGGGACGATGCCCCAACCCACCGAGCCAGGACTCTCTGATTTTTAATGAAGTTATAAAAGTTGTCACAGATATCAGCCATTTGTCCCCTCCTCCCCGGTGATCTGTCGGTTTATATATTTGTCCGATTTTCAGGGATTTTTTAAAATTATTGAACTGTATGAGTGCTTTGTGTCTAATATGTATCCCTTTAGGTATTACCCTTTGCTACTTTGTCAATCATATTTTGCCTGATGTTGAACTTTTAATTATGGCTTTAAAAAATCTAGGAATTAAAAAGTTCCTTTTGTGCTTACATTTATTGGTTTCGCTTTTTTTTGTTTGTTTTTCACTGCTTTTATGCTTAGAACATTGTTCTAAACACAGCGGAAGTTTTTTTGGTGTGGTCTTAATCTTTATATTTAGTTCTTAAATTAATCTCGGTATATAATGTAAGGCAGATATCTCAGTTGATTTTCTTCCCAAATGATCATTTCCAATGATACTTATTAATAATTAATGCCTTCATGATTTATTTCTGATTACTCTATTATCATTTATGAAGTACATAAATATATTTAGATTTATTCTTGAGATAGCAATTGAATTACCAGTTTGTTGTAGCATTAGGGGCTATACTGTTTAGGTTAGTGTGGCATTATAATCCTTTTAATATTTGTATTTTCAACTTCTTATCTTTCAAAATTTTTTTTAGGTACCCTCCATTTCCCAAAATTTTAGCGAGATTCCAAGAAGGTGATTCAATTCAATGAATTTAACACATACTTTTGTGCATGTTCAGGCTTAATGACTTTCCGCACCTGCACTGTACTTTCCAGCTCATGGCCTGGTCAGTGATCTTACCCGCTCCATTTTGAAGATGAGGAAGCGAAGGTGAAACAATGTCCGGCCCTATTCTGCCTCTAGGAGTGGGGTCAGCTGTGGGAGACTGAGCCCTGGGGGTCTGGCTCTGATTGCAGGAGGGGCCCTGAGCAAGGACACACCTTCCTGGACTTCGCCAGTCAAATCCTCAACTGGCTCAGTTCCCTGAATTTTCTCTCTTTTTTTTTTTTTTGCAGAGACAATTGAATACAACTCCCAAACATGTTTGCCAAACTTGGCAGAAAATCAGAAAAATTTACATAGAAATTCAGATTGCCAGCTTTCCTTGAAAAACCCCCAGAGAATGTGGGCACTGTCACCTGGCAGGAGTTAGTGAGAAAGGCCCCTTAGAGATGAGCCATGTGTTCCCTGGCCATGCCACTTGCTTATTTTCTTCCCTGACGTTGCAGGCAGCTGAGAGGACAGTCCCAGGGCCGGGGTATCAGGGTCAGAGTTATGGTTTGATCCCCACTTCATCGATTCCGTCAGTTGGAACAGGGGGACATGTATCAGGTTGAGAAGGGCCTTGTGAGGTGGTCGCTGCTCCTCCTCTCCTTCCCTGGGAATGCTCCTTGTGGCCTCCAGTGTCTCACCCCAGCCTGGGCTTTGCTTTGGTCTGTGCTAGACAACAGTGAGCCTGCCTTTTCAGGGCTCAGTGGGTGAGATGCTGGGAGATACCCCCACTTGAAGTTGGGGCTTTTGCTAAAGGGAAGCAAGGCTCTATGGCCGCTGATGTCTCACAGGACTTGGAATATTTCTGTAAAAGCAAGTTTCTACTTGTGAGGTGAAGAGGTGTGGGCGTGCCCTTAAACTCATGCTCCTGTTGATTTGTAGAAATAAACTAAGATGGATAAGAGCCAGCCTAGGCTAAATACTATTCAGGGTTGGCTGTCGGGGGAGTCAGCCACACCATTGTGGCCGCCAGGAACCGGAGAAGGCTGATGTCCCTTCCTTTAGATCTGAGATCTGTGAAGGCACCTTAGCAGTTACTGAGGCCAACCCACTCGAACCAGGGATGAGTCAGCTCCTCATTGCCCCCAAAACACTCCAGCAGAAGGCTTTTTCTTGTACTTCTACCATGGAAATAACCCACATATCCATCAATCAGGGACTGGTTGCATAAACTATGGCAAATCTACATTAGTGTGCTAACGCTGAATAACAGATGTAATACCAAAATAGCAAGGTAAAGTGGATAAATAAAATGTAGTATATCCATACAATGGAATTTTATCTGGCAATAAAAAGGAATGGAGTACTGATACCGGCTACAACATGGATAAACCTTGAAAACATTATGATAAGTGAAAGAGGACAGACACAGAAGGTCACATATTGTATGATTTTATTATATGAACTAGGGGCCCGGTGCACAAAATTTTGTGCACTCAGGGGGAGGGGGAGGTCCCTCAGCCCAGCCTGTGCCTTCTTGTAGTCTGGGATCCCTCTGGGGATGTCCACCTGCTGGCGTGCCTGGCCAACCTAGGTGAGGGGCTGATGGCTGTTTGCAGGCTTGCCAAGCCCCCTAGTGGGGACCCTCAACCCCATGGGGGTGTGGCCAGCCTAGGTGAGGGGCTGAGAGCCATTTTCAGGCTTCCCACAGTCCCTTCAGGGTTCAGGTCCCTACTGGGGTACCTGGCCAGCCTGGGTGAGGGACTGAGGGCCGTTTTCAGGCTGCCCACAACTCCCATTGACCCAACGGCCCAGTGAGGCTAGCTGGAATCAGGTTTCTGGGATTTATTTATCTTCTATAATTGAAACTTCGTTGCCTTGAGCAGAGGCCTAGTCAGGCAACGAAGCCTCCTGTTTGCTTCAGCTCTGTGGCTTCTATAATTGAAACATTGTTGCCTTGAGCAGAGGCCCAGCCAGCCTAGGCAGGCAGTTTCAACTCCATTGCTGGTGCAACGGAAGCCTCCTGTTTGCTCTAGCTCCGTGGCTGCCGGCCACCATCTTGGCTGGGTTAATTTGCATACAGCCACTCTGATTGGCTGGTGGGCATAGCTTAGGTGCCTCAGCATGATGATTAATTTGCATATTACTGTTTTATTAGATTAGATTATCCACAGGCAGGCATTCCCATAGAGAGAGAAGGAAGATCAGCAGTTTCCTAGGGCTAGGGTTGAGGAGCTGGGAAAGTAGGGAGTTACTGCTAATGGGTACCTAGTTTTTTTTGGAGTACTGAAAATGTTCTCAAATTGTGGTTGCACAACTCTGAGTGCACTAAAAAATCATTGAGTTGTCACTTTAAATGGTTGAATTGTGAATTACATCTCATTAAACCTTTTACATTAAAAGTTGAATTTGAAAAATAAGCAAGGTAGAGAAGTATATAATATGCTACTGTTTTCCTAAAATGGGGTCTAAAACTACATTAAAAATCACAATGGAAAAGGAAATCATAAAATAAAAATAAGTTATTATCCATGGATGGGGAAGAAGAGGGAATAGGTTCAAAGGGTCAGAGAGAGAAACTAAATTTTCTGAACAGACTTCATAGATTGGCTTTGGAATCATGAACATGTTTGTATAGTTATAAAACAAATTAAAAAATAAATTCCTAAACAATTAAAAGCAATATGAACTTTGCTTTATACATAACTATGTATAAAGAACTTTTGCTAGTGATTTTATAACAGAGTTACTTGATTGTACATCCCTAAGGACAAGAGGAACTACAAGCCCTGGCCAGTGTCAAGGGTCAAGGGCACATACCTGGCTGCAGGTTGCAAGTTCCTTCCCTGCCCTACCTGGGACATCGGCGAGAGGCAACCAATCTTTATGTCTCTCTCACACTGATGTTTCTCTTTTTCTCTCTCCCTCCCTTCCTTCCTTCGTTCTCTCTCTCATTCTTTCCCTCCCTCCCTCCCTTCCACTCCTAAAAATCACTGGAAAAAATATCCAGTGAGGATTAACAACAACAACAAAATGCCCCAAGAACTCAGACTGTGGTTTCTAGATACAATTTCTTATTGAAGACAGAGGGCCGATTCCATGGGGACAGCAAAGGTACAGGAGGAACTATAACATCTTGTCACTCCAGTTAGCTGGGCTAACTGTTCATGCCAAAGAACTTGGGAGCTGTCATGGAGAGGCTGCGATTTGCCTATAAGAAGAGTTGGGATGTGGGGAGGGTACATATGAAACAAGATTGGCTGTGCGTTGACATTATTTAAGCTGGGTATTGAGTATGTGGGGATTCATTACATCATTTCCTTTAAATTTGTATTTTTGAAATTGTCCATAATAAAAAAATTTTTTAAATAATAAAATAAAAAGTGGCTGTGCCAATTTCTACTTCTTCCAGTAGGAGTTGTAAAATCATAATTATAAGTTAAAATGGCTCCATAGATTTGAAGCACTATAAGTTACTTTTACGGCTTCTATTATTTAAAAGACAGGTTGTTATTTAGACTGGGAGTTTGAAAACTTTAAGTACAAAAAAGGACGAAGTTGTAAAGAATTGCAGGGATCTAATTGTATGTAGTGTTAAAAGAATAAGTAATTGAAAATCTAGCTTCAACGGGTAAAGCGCTGAGGACAAGAGTGAAAATCAATTCTATTGAAAAGAAGGTAAGACAGAGGCACTGCACTGGCAATCACAGGAGGCGTGTGCCTCTGTGCTCTCCACTCCTCTTGGAACTGAGGTCCCCAGAAGGCCAATTCTGTGAGTCGAGGCAAAGAGGGCGTCATGGCTCCACCTCACCACAAGGGGGCACCCTGAAGCAAGAGCCTAGGCTTCATTTACTGACGCTTCATGAAGAGAGGAGCCAGGATTGCTAAGAATTGCTTTTTAAAGAATCTCTTTTCTTCTTTTCAGTGCCCACGAGCAGGTCATGTTGGGACGCTGGTGGCGAGCAGGGCTGTCTCTGAATGCCTTCTGCAGGGCAGCGTAGATGCCAGGCATGCCCCACCCTATGGCTGAACCTGCATAAGGTCACCGGCTGTTCTTAGCCCATCAGGTACCCTCACTACAATGCCACTGGCTGTCTTTCGCCCCCCTCTTTGACCCAGTCCACCTCCACCTTCCATCTCCTTGAGGGGCAGACCCTGGGTCTCAGGCCTCCTAGGACAATTGACAACCCTTAGGGCTGCTCACAGTTACTGGAAAACAGCTTTAAAGATATAAATAGCAGCAGTAAAGACTGTGGTCAGAGCTGTCAAACCACAGTCAACCCAACTTCTTTCTTCTGAAAACTGACTTCTGAGAAATAGTCTTCACCCACTGAATAGCTGGTCTGTCTCCAGTGGGGAAACTCCAGTTCCTTAAAGGTACAGGCCAAATGTGGGGGTGGTGGCCTCCCTTAATCCGACTTTGCCTGACTTTCCAGCAGGAAACCAATTTCATAGCCAAATTGGACCTTTTCTGGATGTGCAGTTGATGCTTAATATATTTCATTTAAATCAAATTTATTCTTGCTTTAGCTGCTTGATTTTTTGGGTGATGGAAAAATATAATTACAATCATGCTGAAATCCTTTTATTTCTATAAAGCTTCAATGAAATGAGCTTTATTTTTTTATGCTATTCTCTTGCTCCCTGTTAAAATACTGATTCCAGGACGATCTACCTTGGGAGCACAGATTACAGAGTAATTATTATTTTGGTTCCAAATATAAAACAGGCAAAAAAAAAAAAAAAAAAGCACAAATGAATTTGCCTGTATTTTGGATAAACCCAGTGTTTCCCTACCAGACCTTATAGGTCTTTTCCCTGCCTTGCTGCTTTAAGAAGTGCCACCCCCTTACTGTCAAATACTATAGTTTTTCACGCTTGTGAAGAGAAAATAGTTGTGTGTGTGGTGGGCTTTTACATGCTCTTTCATTTCAGCAAAATGAGGAAGTAAACCAAGAAAGAAGATAGGAACATAAGAACAGGAGACCCAATAGGGGAGAAAAGTGAGGGAATTCCACAAGGATGACACTGCAGGGATATTGCAGGATGACCGTGTGTGCCAGGTGCGAGGACAAGACCAGGTGTGAGCAGGTCAGAGACTTTGGGTTCTTCAGGAAGAGGAAATGTATAAAATACTGGATGTGGTCCTGACAGGTTTGGCTCAGTGGATAGAGTGTTGGCCTGCAGACTGAAGGGACCCAGGTTCAATTCCGATCAAGGGCATGTACCTTGGTTGCGGGCACATCCCCAGTAGAAAGTGTGCAAGAGCCAGCTGATTGATGTTTCTCTCTCATCAATGTTTCTAACTCTCTATCCCTCTCCCTTTCTTTCTGTAAAAAAGAATCAATAAAATATAGTTAAAAAAATACCAGATGTGAGTAAAGGTTTTGAGGAGGTATTTAAACAACTGGTAGAGAATTCAAGGATGGATTACTGAAAAGTAAATAGAAAACTGATAAAAAAAAATCTAATCAGGTGAAAAATTAAGACAGTTAGGAAATAAATGAGAAGCAAACATACTTCAAGAAAGGAGAAATAATCACAGTTTGTTATATGGCTAAGCTCTGGATGGTAACCAAAATCCTAGTAATGTAGAAATTATTATTGATTTAAGCAAAATTATGATATAACTATATTGGATGCAGTAGAAAGACAAATCTGAGTGTGGCAGGAGGTGTGTGTGTGTGTGTGTGAAAGAAATCTTCACTTGTTCTGTGCGAAGATAGTTTCCCAAACTGAAAATCAATAAATAGTAACCCAAGCATTTTACTCTAAGATATAGAGGCAAATAGCCAAAGAATTGGTTAAAAAAGCTAAAAGAAGTTGTTTCTTGAGTTGGGAAATGGAAGGAAGGGACTAGAAACTATTGTTTTTCCCACCAGATCTTATTAAATACTAGGGGCCCGGTGCACAAAAATTTGTGCACTCGGGAGGTTCCTCAGCCTGGCCTGTGCCCTTTCGCAGTCTGGGACCCCTCAGGGGATGTCCACCTGCTGGCATGCCTGGCCAGCCTGGGTGAGGGGCTGATGGCTGTTTGCAGGCTGGCCAAGCCCCCCAGTGTGGACCCTCACCTCGTTGGGTGTGGCCAGCCTGGGTGCGGGGCTGAGAGTCATTTTCAGGCTTTCAGGCTACCCACAGCTCCCATTGACTCAATGTCTCAGCAAGGCTGGCTGGAATCAGGTTTCTGGGGTTTATTTATCTTCTATAATTGAAACACTGTTGCTTTAAGCTGAGGCCTAGGCAGGTAACAAAGCCTCAGGTTTGCTTCAGCTCTGTGGCTTCTATAATTGAAACAATGTTGCCTTAGTAGAGGCCCAGCCAGCCTAGGCAGACAGTTTACTCCTGGTGCAATGGAAGCCTCCTGTTTGATCTAGTTCCATGGTGGTTGACCTCCATCTTGGCTGGGTTAATTTGCATATAGCTGCTCTGATTGGCTGGTGGGCATGGCTTAGACATCCTGGAGAAATGGTCAATTTCAATATTACTCTTTTATTAGAGTAGATTGGCCTCTTTATTTATTTTTTTAAATTTATCTTTATTGTTCAGATTATTACAATTGTTCCTCTTTTTTCCCCCATAGCTCCCCTCCTCCCATTTCCCACCCCAACTTCTGTCCTTGCCCCCCCCACTGTCCTCATCCATAGGTGTACAATTATTGTCCATTCTCTTCATGCACCCCCAACACCCTTAACCCCCGAAAATTGTCCATCCACTCCATTCTATGC
>PVJC01002804.1:0-75798 GCA_004026665.1 Murina feae | reverse complement strand
CCTGCCACCTCTTACCCGCTTCCCGGTGCCCTCCAAGCCTGCCGCTTCTTTCCCGCTTCTCAGTGCCCTCCAACCCTGCCGCCTCTTACCCGCTTCCCGGTGCCCTCCAACCCTGCCGCCTCTTTCCCTCTCACGGCTCCTGGGTCCTGCGCTGTTCCACCCTGCAGCCGCTCTGTGCACTCGGGAGGTCCCTCAGCCCAGCCTGTGCCCTCTCGCAGTCTGGGACCCCTCGGGAGATGCCCACCTGCTGGCGTGCCTGACCAGCCTGGGTGAGGGGCTTTAAGGCTGCCCATAGCTCCCATTGACCCAACGTCCCAGCAAGGCTGGCTGGACGCAGGTTTTTGTGATTTATCGCATATAATTGATACTGTTCCTTGAAGGCCTGGGGTCATCTTCTATAATTGATACACTGTTCCTTTAAGGCGGCCTTCTAACTACTAACGAAGCCTCCTCTGCTTCACCTCGCAGTGTCTATAATGAAACAACTGTTACTTTTACTGGTTAGGCCGGAGCTGCTCTTTCCTTCAGCTCCGGAGGATTCTATGATTGTTACAATGTTTCAAAAAGTTGTGTTTCGCTAGAGGCAGTTTAATCGGAGCTGAGCTGAAGGGCACAGCTTCACTTTCGCTCCTGCTGCAATGGAAAGGGCTGTTTACTCAGGTCCGTGAGTGGCGGCCGCCATGTTGGCTGGGCTAATTTGCATACAGTCGCTCTGATTCGCTGGTGGGCGTGGCTTACCCTGTCTCAGAGAAACGGTTAATTTTAATATTTCACTTTTATTAGTTTAGATAGACGATAAAAAGAAGAAGGAGGAGGAAAAGGAGGAGGGGGGAGGAGAAAGATGAGGGGAGGAGGAGTGGAGGAAGAGGAGAAGGGGAGGAGGAAGAAGAGGAAGGGAGGAAGAGGAGGAGGGGAGAAGGAGGAAGGGAAGAGGAGGAGTGGAGGAGGAGGAGGGGAGAAGGGGGAGGAAGAGGGGAGGAGGAGGGGAGGAGGAGGAGGAGAAAAGACAGAAATTTGTGTTCGCAGCATGATGTCAGCAATGTTAAAAAAGTCCATAGAAGGAAAGCGGAAGGGAAAGCCCTGATGCTCATGCTTGCAGTGGCTATTTCTGAATGTGGAGCTTCCCGGTGCCTATTTTTCCTTCTTTTGACTTTTCTGTGTTTCACACTTTTCACAATCAGCACTCATCAGTTTACAGTGAGGAGGGAAATGTGGAAAAGCTGACTGAATTGAACACTGTAGGACAGCCCCTGCTGTGGGCATTGGGTCTGATGGCTCCCTTATCGCTTCACCTGAAGCAAGGCTGTGAGGCGGTGGGTCCAAGCAGGGGGCCGGGCATAAGGGAGGTAGGTCAGCATTCTGGGCAAAGCAAAGGGCATGAGCAAAGGAGCAGGCAGAGTTGGAATGAGAGGACTGGGGGGTGCAAGCCTGCAGGCAATACTGGCTCCACCCACAGGGCCAGCAGGCCCTCTCTCCCTCAGAGCGGGGCTCTGGTGGCCCTGACTGGGCACCACCAACAGGTGGTATGGTAAGGTCTGGGGGCCTGGGGACCACAGGGTGCCACTGACTTTGTGGGCAATGGGTGGAAGTGGACCAGGCACTACCTGCTAAGGACAGAGGAAAGTGGCCAGACAGATAGAGCTCCATGTCTGAAGGTGGTGCCCTCTCCCCCTACCCCCACCTTTCACCCCCCACCCCCGTGTTTTGATTAAAAGCCTCTATTGTCACGTTATCTACCAAGTTCAGTAGCTTCCTTTTGCAACTTGGGAAGTTTTTCATGTTAAACAGTAAAATCTTGCCCAGATTTTATATTGGTTCCATGTTTTCATATTTCAGCATACTGTTTGGCCCATTAAAGAGAGCAGGAGCCAGTGATGCTCAGTGGATGGAGCATCGGCCAACAGACTGAAGGGTCGTGGGTTCAATTCCAGTCAAGGGCCTGTACCTGGGTTACAGATTAGATCCCTGGCCCCAGTCCAGGTGTGTGCAGGCGGCAACCACTCTCTCTCTCTCTGCCTCTCCCCCTTCTTCTACTTTATCTAAAAATTAATGGGAAAATGTCCTCAGGTGAGGACTAACAACACAAAACAGAACAGAGTGCAGGCAGGGCCTCTGCCAAGCTCCGGGGGGTCAGGAGGTATTCAGGCACCGAGTCCCTCCTCCTTCCCACGCCCCTCCCCTGCAGATGGAGAGGGGTTCCATGCTCTCTGGGTTTTGGGTAGGTAAGCTGTGAACCTGTCCCCTGCTTTGGCAGCAACCCCCTTCTAGCCTGGGCCCTCCAACCCTTATCTAACCTGTGCCCCCAAAACTTCTTCAAGGAAGCAGCCTCACAGCTCCCAGCAGAGGTGAGGCTCTGAGCCACCAAGGGCAGGGGGTGCGTGGGTTCAGGAAGGTAAAGCCTCTTATACCCATGACACCGTGCACACTGTGTCCTTGGCATGGGCAGAGCTGCTGGGGACACTGCAGAGCTGCTGGGCATGCTGCAGGCTGGCCGCCCCCCTGATGCCGCTACCTCCTCCAGGGCCTCACCGAGCATGTATTGAGCACTTACTGTGTACCTGAACCCTTCACTCCAGCCCTTAGGACACTGTTTCTGTTCCATCCCAAAGCAGCCCAGACACCTCCAGGAGGAGTGCCCGCCAGGAACAGGGATGAGCATGTGCAACTATGAACAGCCAGAACAAGAGGCTGAGGAGGTGGTTGGACCTTGAGACTGGCCCTGAGAGGGTCACCTGCTAGGAGCTCAGCTTCTTCTCCTGCCCAGAGCCATCCCCACAGTTATGTGAAGTTTATGTATCTCTGGGGCTGAAGAAGTCTGAGAAATATCCCAGGACTTCTAAAGCAGCCATGACATAGACAGAGAAGGAGGTGGTGGGGGGTGGGGAGGGAGCGTGCAGAAAGGAGGAGCAGGCAAAGAGCAAGGAGAGAAAAGAAGGAAGAGGAGGATAAAGGAAGGAAGGAGGGGGAGGAAGGGAAGGGAGAGAAGAGGGATGAAGATATAAAAGAGGGATGAAGGAAGGAAGAAGGGAGGCATGAAGGAAGGGAGGAAAGAAGGAAGGAGAGGAGGGAGAGAGGGAGAGCAGGAGGGAATGGGGCAGAAGGGAGGGGGGAGGAAGGAAGGGGAGATGAGACCTCTGGCCTGGAGCTTGAATGGCAAGGTCCAGAGGGCCTCTCCCTACCGAGAAGCCTCGCACTCCCTACCTGTGTCCTTCCCTTACTTCTGGTCCTTTCCGTGCTGAGCAACAGTCAAGGACAGGGACAGTCCTGAGTGTTTCCACAGCCACCTCTCATGGGGGACCTCCCAAGAGTTCGGCTCATCCTCCTCCCTAAAGCCCTTTCACTCTGAAAGTTCATGTTGGCAATTTGTCTCCATTTGTGTGGTCATGACCTAACTCAGGAATTGACTCTCTGAGTGAACTGATAGGATAGTTCTGTTCCTTTCCGACACCCTCAGGACCAGCAGGAACAGAGAAGGCAGCCCAGGCCCTGCACTGAGTATGGGGCATGGGGTGCAAGGGGAGGGGAGCACATGGGAATGCTGCTGCTTCCATTTCAGCCCAGGAACCGGCGAGACCATGTGGATCATTCCAAAGATGAGCACTAACTTGTCACTTTCCCACTCAAAATGTCTACATGGTTCCCTTTATCTCATCAGATGTTCTACCTAAGGGAACTGTGAAGGAAGAAACGAGCTGGTGTCTGTCTTCTTTCCCAGGCCTCTCTCCAGGAAAGAGCGGCCTTGCTCTGAAACCCCAGCTGCTCTTGCCCTCACGGCTCTACTTAAGAGTTTGTGTGTGTGTGCATGTAAGTGCATGTGTGTTTGCATGTGTGTTTGTGTAGGTGTGCATTAGGCCTATTAAAGAGAGCTCACCTGTAGCTGGTCCTGTAAGAGGAGAGGCTGGAGTGAGAGCATTGGGAGCAAAAGCAAAGCCAGCCTAGTGGAGACATCTTCATGTGCAGACAGAGATGCAGCCACCCTCCTCCAAGGGCGCTGGGGAAGCATGAGACCCCAGGAAAGATGGACCTGCATCCTCTCCCAATTCTTCTGACACCACATAAGCTTGCTATCTTTGATGGAACCATGGAGGAGGGGATGCAGACTCATCATAACTGCTACTAGGTCTGCTGCCAGTCTGACACCTGGGATCTCAGAGTAAATTAACTCTGATTCACAGACATACCGGTACCTCCATCTACCTCTGACCATTGCCACTGTCTGTCTCATTACAGGGATCTACACATTTGTCCTCTTCTTTCTTACCAGATTAAAAACTCCCTAAGGGAAGAATTCATGTAAGTTTTGTTCTATGTATATTAACTTTCAGTACCTATGCAACATAGATTTATAGTAAATATTTGTTTAATGTATTAATGAATGGTTCACTGAGTGAACAGATATATAAATAGTTGGATGGATGGATGGATGGATGGATGGATGGATGGATGGATGGATGGATGAGCAGATGGATGAGCAGATGGATGGATGGATGGATAGATGGGCAGAGGGATGGATGGATAAATGGGTGGATGATGGATGGATGGATGGGTGGATGGGTGGATGGGTGAATGGATGGATGAGCAGATAGATGAGTGGATGGACGGATAGATGGATGGATGAACAAATGGATGGATGGATGGATGAATGCATGATGTATGATTATGGATGGATGGGTAGATGGATAGAAGAATAATGGGTGGACAGGTGGATGGATTGGTAAATGAATGGTGTGGTCTAACAGTTCTATAGACAAGGTAAAAATAGAGCTTAGTATTGCAAGGCCCTAACTTAGCATTTGAAAAGCCCTTCCTATGCAAGTGTGAAGCCTGGACTCAGAACACCTTACCAAAGCATATGGGTGGAAAACACAAAATATTTCTTCTTTGAGTTTGGGAAGACATAGGTTTGACTTCATTTCTCAGTGCACATGCTGATAAGCCTCTGAGTTTTTGCCTAGAAATACTGGGAAAAACAGTCTTCCTACAAGAGGAATAAATAAGGCCCTAGGGCCTAGGCAGCACTCTTGTTAGGCCTACAGACATTGTCCCTGCATGCAAAGCAAAGAGAGCCTAGGACACAAGCCACAAATTGCATGGATTTGTTGTATAATGTGGTCTTTCTGCACACAAGGCACTGTGATATTGCCAGATTCATTGAACCTTTAACTGAAACAAAGGTAGCAGTGAAATTTCTCTGATTTTATATTGAAACTGAGTGTTCCCAGGGTTTGTAGCACAATTGCTTTAAGAGCCATATTATTGTGTGCCCTGTTTATCCTCACTGGAGTGAAAGGAGGTTGAAAGGAGAAAAAGAGATAATGGAGTCAGAGAAAGGAAGCCACGGGAAAATAGAGGATCAAGAGAGGAAGAACTCACCTCTTGAACCTGCCAGGCACTTTCAGGGATGAAGGGACAAAATTGATTTTGCCTTCATCTGTGTCTTCCAGAGCAAGATTAGTGTGCTTTGATTGGGCTTACAGATGAGAACTATTTTATTCAATAAATTTATTATGTTTGTTCAATAATTCAGGTGGCGATCCAGATCATGAAAGAAACTCACTTTGCAGATTTTTATGTTAAAAGTAAGAATGGTGTTTCAAAGCTACTAATGATATCATGCTCAGAGAATAAGAGAGATGCAAGTCTTGCCCAACTCCAGGAACCTAAAGACCCAGACATGACAGTGAAAAACAAGAACCAAAATGTTCCTTTTTACTGTCAGGGACACTGCCTAGAACCCAGAGTTAAAGCTCTAGTAAGTGTGATTCCATGGTTTGGCTCAATGCTGAGCCCAAATCTGCCCTTCACTTCTTTCCTATGTCACAGAGCAAATCTTGTTGTCTATCACCAGTCACCACAGACATTTGTGGTCTATTTGGAGTGTAATCAGAAAGTCCAATGGGAATTTTCCTACTCCACCCATAACCAGTACTGAATGGTGACCCTGCCCCAGTAAACCAGGCAAAATCAATGTCTTTCCTCACTCCCCACCCCCAAAAAAAATCTAAGGAGGTTATAAGCAGAGAGGAAGGTTTGGCACCTGAGGGTAACTGTGTTTCTCAAGCCCACTTTAATATTTACCTTTTCTAATAGCATAAAAACTGGACTAGAAGATACATAGCCCATGTTTGAATGAGTATGTGCTTCAGAGAGGCAAAAAGGGGACAGTTTTGGTAAAAATGAGCTGGCTGTGTGAAACAGAGAGTGCATCTGAATGGTGGCTGGAGGAGTTTCATCTTATATGCTCCTAAGAAATGAGTAAGTTCAACTCCCTTTGGTGGAAACAAGGGGAAAATGGATTGAGACAGCCAACCTGCTGAATCCTCAAGAGAGTCACGAGCAGGTGGGCTCTGCCATACCCAGGACAGGGTCACCTGTGTCATCAGGCTGATAGGAAGCAAGCTGGGTTCAGAAACACACAGGGACCTGTGTGTGGGGCCACTGGCAAGCATAATGGGCATTTTAAAATATGTTGGCTGAACCCAGGGTGCAGGCAGAGACAACCTTGGAGGTGGTCCTAGCCAAGAGGCAAGGACACCACTCAGTCTGACCTTTCCAGCCCAGGTGCTAGGGGGGTGGATTCCATTATGTCACCAGGAACTCAAGGCTCACCTGAAAGATCCTGGCTAGGACACCCCCCCCCCTTGCCACTGAAGGTGACGGCGACCCCAGTCAACCACAGGAGGCGTTTCTTGCTGCAAATAGCATGAGGTTTTTTATTCCATCATGCTGGGACCCAGCCCACCGCTCTCGCAGGAGCAGAGAAGCAGAGTGCCCCACAGTGAAGTTTTCAAAATAAGGGGGGAAGCAGACATAGCATGGGGGGGCTTCCCAGATGAACACCTGGCACCTGGTGAAGGAACTTTGGTTCATTAATCAACAAACGGGGAGGACCAGCAGCAGTAAGACATCCCAGCTCAGCCCTTATCGACAAATGGGGAGGAGGATGGCCATAAAGTGTCCTTGCTAAGCCCTTATCAAACGGAGAGGACCTGGCAGTAAAACAGTAAAACATCTTGGCTAGGCCCTTATCTCAGGACTAATTATCTATACCAGCTCGGGGCTATTTCCTGGAATAGTCAGAAGGGTCGCATTCTCAAGGACTCTAAGAAAGTGAGACTAGCAGGCACCTTCTTTAAGTTTTTATATTCTTTCACACCCAGATGTGATGTAACTTCCTGTTACTTTGAGAATGAATAAACATCCCACTGGTGTGGGAGGCACTCTGTTCATCTATCAGAGAGCAGACACCACACCCAGGCCCAGTTTTTCTCTCTATTTCTGTCTCAGTCTCTTTTTGATTCTTCCTTAACCCTTGTTGCGTTCTACTCAAGATTCATGAACGCCCAAGTTCTCTGTTTTGGCACTGGTCACAGGAGGAGAGAATGTTCTCCCATACCTGGCGCCCAAACAGGGACTCTGAACACTGGATGCAGTTAAGGACCACTAGGGTCATGATCCCAGAAGGCACACATGCACATATTTAAGGTAAGTGGAGGAGTGTAGTAGTTTTTTTCAACTAGGTGTAAAACATTGGAAAATTCAGGGACTTAGGAAAGAAGTCTCTACTCTATTTGAAAGCTTAAAAAGCTAGAGCATGTTCTATTAAGTTCTGTGTATGTCTTATGTGTATTATCACTTCATCTGCTTGTTGTTTAGCTTAATCTGGTCTTTAAAAGCATGCTGTTGATTTAATTGGAAACATGAATTCAGCTAAATTACTGAGGTCTTTCTCCAGGGGTGAGTGGACCCCCTTTGTCCTGCCTTCCCCTAAAGCCTGACTTAGAACTGCATCTGGAATTTCTCCATGATTTGTCCAGATGGCAACTAGCCCAGGGAAAGTTATGCCAGATAGTTTTGACGTGGCTTGGTATCCTCACGGTGCCACAGATGGAAATGGTGGAGGGACTTCTCCATGATTCCCAGACAAAGAAAGCTGTCTTTTGGATCTCCTGCCCAAGCGGCGTGGCGCAGCCCACAGCAAGAGACAATGTGGTTAATTTGCATTTGTATTCCCTGCACCTCCAGCAAACTTGCTGGCTTGCAATCATGCAGTTAAGGCTGTTTTCAAAAAACAGAAGCGTTGATCTAAATTTCCCTTATAAAATACCTACACTATAAAATTGAATTTGTTTGTCAGATGTGTTTCATATGTCTTGAGATTTGTTTTGTATATTGTTTGTCTTAGTTCTGTCTCACTATCCAAAAAGGATTGAAGCTTTTAAGAGTGTAAGATTAAAGTTAAGATTTAAGAAGTCATATAATTCTAGTGAATTTTCAATCTAAATCTAGTTAGAAAGGAGGTTAATTCTGTAATTCAACCGAGTGTAATGATAAGCAATCATCTTTTACATCTGTAAAAAGGGCTTAAGCAGCCACCATCCTGGCCACTTGGCACGTGTCTCCCCTGAGGGTCACCGTCTTGGCTGCTTGGCTTCCGGCTTTCCTGGGGGGAAGCCATCTTGAAATAGCAACGACCCGCCCCTCCTTTTGAATTAGTCAATCACAAAAGGAATATTTGCTTACTGCCTGCCTCTGGGATGTGCTATGTTAGAGCAGGGCAGAATTGCTAAATCTCTTTTAGGTGGAATTGAATTTCAGAGGCAGAATTAAAAGTGGACTTTTTAAATGCGGAGTTTGGGACAGAAGCCCCGGGGATGGGACCACCTATATGCCTCGTGGATTTATTTACTACATTTTTTCAATAAAGATGTTTATTTTGATTATTTAATAAATTAGCTTTTAAAATATAATCAAGGTCTCATATAATTTCAGTTACATGACAGACCAATATTTTGAGCAGTTGGCTTTAATAGTGGCCAGCAGCAGAAGCTCGCATTTCTTAAAAGCTTTCAGATAAAAATATTCTTTAAAGGTATAGGGTAAACTGAACAATGTTATACAGGCATTGAATCTAATCCTTCATAGCAGTCACCATGAATTAAAGGAAAGTCATTTAATGTGACTACATAACCTAGCAGTATTAAATGTATTTTAAATTCTCTGAAAGTGGCCAAAACATTATTCTAGAAGGAAATAAAAAAGAGATTTCCTTCAAATGTCTAGAAAACTGTAATTAAAAGTCAATGTATTAAACCTTAAATATTAAAAATACAAAAAATTGCTTTAAACTTTAAATAATTTTCAAAAGTTTTTAAAGGATACTTAAAAATTAATAATCTATATTTTCCCTCCCTAAACAAAGATGAAATAGCTTATGTTAAACTACTCAAAGGGACTGATAGGAGAAATACAATTAATGTTTTTTACTGTCCACAAAGACAAGTAAAATTAAAATATAAACCTTATTTCAAATTCATTTAAATTGGCTAATTGAAGTAAATTTAATATTCAAGAAAACTTAATTGTACTATACAGGAAACTGTTCCTGAAGTATTAACTAAAAGTTTTTATTGATGATTCATTCATAAATTGTTTAACATCCAATGAATCCAAAGCAAACATATTTCTATACAGAAAATTAAAATTAAAAATTATCAAGACCACATTGTAAAATTCCCAAAAGCCTCCTAATATTTAAATTTAAAAAATGGGGGATAGATGAATAATGCCCTGTAAGTAAAAATTTTAATTACATCAAAAATATTTTACTTTAAAATTATTTTTCATTCATAATGCTAGTAGCAAGACACCTATGAAAACACACATGGTGTCAAAATAAGCCAAAGGAAAATTGTTTGGGCAAAAACTTTAAAGGATTTCAAGTCTAGTTTACAGAGAAGATTCCTTTATTAACCTTTGGTCAAGAATATGTTTGTATATTTTCCAGAAAACTCCTCCAAGCCCATGTGGATTCCTGCAACAATGGATCCCAGATAGGAACTGACAGGACTGCTTCAGCCACAAAATAGCAGTGGCTCCAGAACAACAGAAGAGAAATAGTCCAGAAATGAGGATGGTGAGGACACCTTGCCATACTAGCAGTCACCAGCTGTGCATCGCTGCAGGTTGCCCAGGACCAAACCAGAGAAGGTCGGATAAAATTCAAAGGAACTAATAGTGGAAAGAGCTATTACTAAAACAAAAGGGGGAGACGAATATTACATGTCACCTCAAATACAAACTCAGTCATGATCTTTATACTTTAAAATTTTTTGCTTTATATTTTAAATTTTTTGAATTGTGATGCAGAGGGTTATACAGCAGTCAGAAGGCATCAGGCCTTAATAGCCTCCACCAAGTTAGCCTGGTTGAAGAAAGCAAAAATCAGACAAAAGTCTTATCAGATTCAATAATAATGGTGTGTTTTGTATCTTTCCAGAAGGAACAGTGCAACCAATCTGGATGCCAGAGTGTTACGTGCGTCACCATGATGGACCCATCCTTTGAGGGACTGACAGTTGCCCTGATGACAGCAATGCAGAAGAGGAAAACAAAAACTACGTAAAAGCTGAGGTGTCAACAGAGGGTCAGCTGAAGAAGTTAACGACTAAAGCCAGCAGAAGGTGGAAGTTACAGCCTCAACTATGTTTCTGGCTTAGTGGACATTGGTTAGCTGCCAGTCTTCTATAAGACATTGCACAGCCAAGTCTAAGGACTCTGAGTAAATATACACCAGCAGCAAAAGAGTCTTTCATTTAGTAGCTAAAAATGTTAACATATCAGTAGTTTGATTTCTCTCTTATTGTTGTGTTAGCATTGATAGTGTTTTGTTATTAGTTTTATTTAATCAAAGCTTTGTTCTTGATATTAAGTTTTACTTTTAATTTTAGTTGCTTAAATACAAAAATAGGTTGAGATGTAGGGGGCCACTGGCAAGCACATCGAGTGTTTTTAAATATGTCGGCTGAACCCAGGGCACAGGCAGAGCCATGCCCTGGAGGTGGTCTTAGCCAAGAGGCAAGGACACCATTCAGTCTGACCTTTCCAGCCCAGGTGCCAGGGGTTGGATTCCATTACGTCGCCAGGAACTCAAGGCCCACCCAAATGTGATGTAACGTCCTGTTACTTTCGAGTATAAATAAACATCACACAGGTGTGGGAGGCACTCTGTTCATCTATCAGAGAGCAGACACCACACCCAGGCCCAGCTTTTCCCTCTATTTCTGTCTCAGTATCGTTTTTCATTCTTCCTTAACCCTAGTCACGTTCTACTCAAGATTCATGAACCCCCACATTCTCTCTTTCGGTGCTGGTCGCAGGAAGAGAGAATGTACGCCCATAGACCTGCAGCCCGATAAACGATAAGTCACAGACAGGAACTGCCTAAGAGTTTTCAATACTCAGATCCAACATACTGTAACCAGACAACCAAGGCATCTGGGCTTCCTGTCACTACTTGAGCCAATTAAGCAGAGATGGGGTTAACTCATATATGAGCGTTTATTCCAATGATGCCATCAGTTGGGAAGAGCAACAGGTCATCCTCAAAAATCTGCTCTGACCCCCCACACCAGTTGGCTGGTTAGGGACACACAAGGGACAAAATAGCTACGTGCAGCTGGGAGTTGCAGGTGTAACAGGGAAAGGGGAGCGGCAGGTCTGCATTCCGGCCTGTAGGAGCTCGGAGTTCGATCACAAGGTGGCTAATCTTCTATGATGTTACAAACAGCTCAGCCTGTTCCTGGGACCAGAGAATAGTCATCGTCCTGAGAAAAACTCCTGGAGGGGTCAGGGTCTGGGCACAGCAACCAAATCAAAGCGTGTCCTGTCCTTGGTCTGTTCTCAAAATGTATTTCTTTTCTGTCCCATTGAGGCATCTGATCTTTCTACAGCCTGTTTCATCCTCCAGTGTCCTAGGGTCAGTAAGAAAACTTCTCTTAGTAGGTGAGGAATTATTAGACAACTGTGGCTCTTTTCTCATTACATGCCCCTTCCTCATTATCATCCCCCCCTGTAAATATTATCATCTCGTACTATGAGATTAGTTTTATATGGAAAGTATTTTGTTGAACTGTATTAGCCCTGGACTATTATACTCCCCTTATGGATTTTGGCTCTAATTCTTTCAGAGAAAAGAGGTGTTGGGTCTCTTCTATAACTGCTTCCTGCTGATGGGAGCTGGAGTTTTGAAGTCCTCCCTGTCTGACAAGTGAAGGAGGGAGCCAAAAAAGGGAAAGTAATTTTTAAGCGAAGCCAATAGACCATCCATGTTCCATTGACTCAAGTATAAATCCAAACTGTTGAGTCTTATTTTTAGCACAAAGTGATGCATATGGCTTCCACAGTGAGACCAGTACTGTGTGAGTAAGCAGCCAGTTAAATAGGGACATAGGCATACATCCTATGACACAGAAGAACACAATACATAAAGATTAAAATATGCAGTAAATCATGAGCCAGTGAGAAGATTTTCAAATGTAAGGCTTCTGCTGGAATAAAGTCACACAGTGAAAATCTGATTGTCTGCAGTTAGAACATTTCCGGTGATGTCATCAGGTTCTGAGGTCTATATGGCATATACAGATACAACTTTAAAACAAAACTTTGAAGACAGTTAACTGCATTAGAGTTCATTACCTGCAATTAGGTATTATGGTTTCCATTGAAATATGATTTTTCTCCCTAAGATTACCCTCATTTTCATCAAAAAATCAAATCAAGACTAATTTACTTATTGTATTAATTTGAGTTCAGTTTGGCCTGGTTATTTGCATAAACACAATAGGAATAGCAATTGATCATATAGGCTTTTTAAATCTGCTTTGCTGGAATCTCCCAAGAAAGTTTCCTCTCATTGCAAAGAAGATAATCCATACAGCTGCCATCAGGCTTTGCCTGCAATACCTACAGGTTTTGAGGTCCCCATGAACTTCCTTCTTGCTATCTTTCAGGAAAATAAACTTCATTCATTACCTGGAAAGACCACCATGAACCATGTGACCAAGTAAGACAGCAGACTACTTATTCAATGGGCTTATTGGCTTCAAAGTCAGACTTATTCCTTAGAGCTTTCTGGTGACATCCAGCGACCTGGCAAGTCTCTCATAGACATGGCATTCCAGCAAAATCTTGGTTAATAACTACAATTGGAAACTGGCTTATGTCTTGTTATGAAGAAATTAGAATCTTACTGCATTTATGCAAACAAACACATTACCATGAGAACACTAATCATCACTTACTAAGAGTTTCCAAACTCTGGAGGGATAAGGTAGGGAGAAAAGTATAAATGCCTCAATATTGCTTATGAAAGTGTAATTTATCAAATTGCTTTAAGAAAAGAAGCAAGTTCTCTTATATCTGGAAAATAAGGAGGTTAAAAATCAGCAGTATTTTCAAAAAAAAAATTATAAAAACTGTAACTATTTTTAGTTCATGTAGTCCTATAATTAAATTCTGTTTCTCCTGATTTTTCTTGCCAGTATTTATATAAATCCAGATATTCTATAGCGTTCTAATAATTTTCATACAGTTTGAGGGGAGTTCTGAAAGTTTATTCTCAGAGAGCCGTAGTTTAAAATAAATCAGAGTCCTTTTCATGGATCTTTCAGAAGATGTAACATCTTTGTAAATGTATCAGAGTAAAACAATGACTGTCTGTAAATGACAAAAAAATCTCAAATGATACAGTTATAAATTTCATTACATTGCAATTTATATAGTATCCTTCCCTTTTAATAGACTGGAAAAGAACCAAATTCTATATTAGTTTACTTTAGATTAATTTATCTAATTATATGTATTATTCAGTATACCTATAACTTCCTTTTAAAATTTCTCTTCACAACCCTTCTGACTTTCACAGATCTTCTTACCTATTTAGAAATAACCAGCTTTAGAATAACTCACTTCATTTTTTCCTTTAAAATGCATCTCCATGCCCTCGCCCTTTTGGCTCAGTGGATACAGCTTCAGTTTGCAAACTGAAGGGTCCCAGATTCGATTCCAGTCAAGGGCACATACCTGGGTTGCAGGCTCCTCCCCGTCCCAGGACCTGGTCAGGGCATGTGCAGGAGGCAACCAATTGATGTGTTTCTCTCACAAGTATGTTTCTCTCTGTCTTTCCCTCTCTCTTCCACTCTCTCTTAAAATCAATGGAAAAATACTCTCGAGTAAGGATTTTAAAAAAATTCATCTCCATACCTCATGACTTCTATTACTAAAACCATAAAACTTCTTTCCAATTAGTTAGAATTCTTAACTCTTAGAAATAATTTTTAGGTCACAAGTAAGTAATTAACATTCCACAGATTAACAATGCATTCACATTTTTAAGAGATGTGTTTCAAAGGAAATGTAAGCTGTATTCCCTAACACATCTAAATCCATTCTCCTTTAAGCATAACCAATGGACACAAAACACTGGGGGGTAGGGGAGGCGGGGGGAAGGGCAGGGGGAAAAGAGATATATGTACTAATCTTTGTAAAGCTTTATGTAATAATTTTTAAAAATTTTTTAAAAAATAAATAAATAAATAAATAAATAAATAAATAAATAAATAAAAATAAATCCATTCTCGAGCTCCTCTGCAATTAGAAGCCCAAAGTAGGCAAACTCAGATCTATTACTATTTCAGTATCCTGTCATTTCAAATTACCTGGCTATTTAATAATTTTTATTATTCAACTCAGCAAAGCTCCTTACCTAAGTTACCAAACACTTACCTAAGTTTTAACTTACCTAAGTTACCAAAGCACTTTGGAAAACTACATTTAGATAAATATATTAAAACTTTATTAAAACCCTTCATTTTAGTTATATCTATTCATTACATCTTAACAACTTTGAGATTTTTAAGTCAATTATTGCCTGAGGCATTTCCTTGGCAAATTTTGTAACAGAGATAACATGACCTTGACAGCATTTAAGAGGCTGGAGAAAAAGGTGAGTGGGAGAGGGTTTAAAAGACTTATTTCCCACCCTATACTATAAAAGAGAAACATGAAAATTAACCATCCCTCTGCTACACTATAGCCATGCCCACAAGCTATGCCCACAAGCCAATCAGAAGCAAGTATGAAAATTAATCCAACTAAGATGGTGGCGGCCACAGAGCTGGAGTGAGTAGGAGGCTTGGGTTACCCCCAGTGATGGAGGAAGCCAAGCTTCCTGCCTGCCCTAGTGGGCCCTGGACTATCCTCAAGACTACAAGATTTCAATTATAGAACATAAATAAATCCCAGATACTTGCAAGGAGGGGCTGGGAGCCTGGGTTGCCAACCCAGGACCTGGACTCCGCTCAAGGCTACAAAGTTTCAATTATAAAAGATAAATAAAGCCCAGAAAAAAATAAAAAAATAAAAAAAGGTGAGGCTGGGAACTTGGGTCTCTGGGGGGCATGGCCAGCCTGAAAATGGCCATCAGTCCCTCACCCAGGCTGGCCAGGCACCCCAGTAGGGACCCCCACCAGGAAGGGGGTGGTGTGGCCAGCCTAAAAACAGGCCTCGCCCCCTCACCCAGGCTAGCCAGGCACCCCAGAGGGATTCCCAACCTGATCTGGGACACTCTTCAGGGCAAACCAGCTGGTCTCCACCCATGCACCAGGCTTCTATCCTATATAATGAAAGGGTAATATACAAATTGACCCTAACAGCAGAACCACTGGGAATGACTGGTCACTATGACACACACTGACCATCAAGGGGCAGATGCTCAATGCAGGAGCTTCCCCCTGGTGGTCAGTGCTCTCCTACAGGGGGAACTCTGCTCAACCACAAGCCAGGCTGCCGGCTGCTAGTACAGGTGATGGTGGTGGTGGTGGTAGGAGTCTCTCCCGCCTCAGCAGTGCTAAGGATGTCTGACTACAGTTTAGGCCTGCTCCCCGCTGGCAAGTAGATATCCCCTGAGGGGTCCCAGACTGTGAGAAGGCATAGGCGGGGCTGAGGGACCCACTCCCCTGAGTGCACAAATTTTTGTGCACTGGGCCTCTAATTTTTTTTTTTCTTCTGAGTGGAAGCCTTATGATGTAGCAACATGAAATCTTGCATATAAGAAGAAATCTTATCCCCTTTTCATACAGAAATAAAAACAACCTCTAGAGTAAATAAATGCATCCTCTCAAAAGAAGGGACTGGGCACTGGTCTTAGACTCTTATCTCACCAGCCTGCACACCAATGCCCTTCGCAAGGGCTGAGGGGCACACAGCCCAGCAGCAGAGACAGAGGATTCCCAGGGCTCATGAACAGTGAAGAGCAAACCAAGTCCCAAAAGGTAAGAGAGCAAGCAAAGCACATGTCTGACCAAAGTTATGTTTAGACATACAAGAACTCTCACCAGCTAAGCATTCCAAGCGGCTGATGCCCTGAGAGGGAGAACAGGGAGGGTGCCCGAGATAAAGAACTCTCGCCAGCTGCCAGGAACTTCCTGAACAGCCTGCCACGAGCTCGGCCCCCCACAGGCAGCTGGGTCCCCCAGACAAGTGGGATGTGCCCATTTTAAAACAAATTAAATCAAACAACAGAGAGACACACAACAACAATCTACAGAGACACTCTATGCACATTTACAGGCACATACAATGCACAGACAAGAGCTTCACACCATGTTCCTTGTGTGTCCAGGCACAGACACCTCAGAATGCCCTGAATTTAAAAAAAAAACCCACCATTGCAGAGCAATGTCTCTCGTCCCCGAGGGGATCAGGCAAGACCACTGGAGGTCCCTTGCCACCAGGACCTGTCCAGGCTCACCCAGTAAACTCATGACTTATGCTTCCTTACAAAGAAGCCCAGATGAGAGCAGCCAATGTCTCTCATGCCATATGACATGCTCGGTTCCTCCTCCTGTCATACAAACATGCTCAGTTCCTCCCCTGCAGACACACTTGATTCAACTCAGGTGGAAGGACAGGGATTGCTGGAGCTGAGAGTAGACTCCACTGGACAATTCCTGGCAGCACTGCAGGTGAAAAGAGGTCCCGATTTCTGCCCCAGGAACCCCAGCTCCAGCAGCCAGCGGGACCTCTGTTACTTACCCAGGAAGAAATCCCTCTGAGGTCCTGGCAGAGTCGCTAAATTATGATCCGGAAAAACCAAGGGATCTGAGACCGCCTGTCACCACATGAGCCAATTAAGCAGAGACAGAGTTGAACCCTATATGAGCGCTTATTCCAATGATGCCATCAGTTGGGGAGAGCAGCAGGTCACCCACAGACATCTGCTTCGACCCCTCGCCAGTTGGCTGGTTATATACACACGAGGGAGAGACAGCTAGTGTGGCTGCAAGTGTAACGGGAAAGGGGAGATAGGGTCTGGAGTCCAGCCTTCAGAAGCTCAGAGCCCCATAATAAGGAGGCTAATCTGTGATGTGACACACAGCTCAGCCCGTGCCCAGCACCAGGCAGGGTCAGAGGGTGAGGGCGGCTGGGCTGGGGGCTAAAGGTGGGAGGCAGACCCAAGGGAAGGCAGGGCGCATGGAATGCCAGTGGGCTCCCAGCTCCAAGGAATGGGCAGTGCTGGGATCAGTGTGGGGATGAGGAGCAGTATCCTCCAGCCATAGGCCATTGCCTCCCCCCACTCCTGTCCTTCTGTCCTTAGGCAGGAGCCATCGGCCCTTCTCCTCTCACCCAACAGAGGGCCCCAGTGAGCTGTGATCCCTAAGGTTCCAGCACCTGGTGAGCTGTTGTAAAGGTCAACTTGCCCCAGCTCATTTGAAGCTCAGTAGGACTTACTGCTACTGCTAGGATAAGGGAATAGTCATGCTCCAGTCAAAACTTATGAGTCTGTATCTTGTGTTGAGAAATAGTGCAACGAACTTTGTGCGTCACCTTTGCGGTTTTTGTGAATAGAAGCTTGCTTCTGCATCTGGTTGGGGCTGTAGTGTCAGTCCTCACTTTGGTGGGGTGCCGGTACTGCAGCCAGCTGGCCAGCTCAATAAATCCTCGCTTGCTGCTTAAGACCTAATTGGAGTCGGTGGTCTTATTCTCGCAAATGTTCCCTCAACAACATTTGGAGGGCCCAGTGAGATAAAATCCAGCTCATCTCTCGAATGGATGCTCCATAATACCGTGAGCTCCCAGGACCATGCCAACCAGGAGCATGGCCCTGCACCAACCACCCACCTGGGCACCATCCACTCCAAACTGTGCCCACAAGCCCTATCCCCTTCTGGGGAAACCAGGTCCGGCTGAGCTACTCTAAGTGAGAGTTGCTTTGAGAATTAATGAAAGGGAAATATTACGAATATACCCAAACCACCGCCCAAATGAAGCTTTGTCCGTGAACAACTGTGCTGAGGACTGTCACCTGTGGGCCTGATAAAGAAAGGGATTTCCAGCCCCTGCTCCAGATAATAGATGTTGGTTTTGACCAAGGCCAAGCTATTGCTGCAGACCATTAACCTCGAGAATGAACCATTTTCTGAATCAAGTAAAGCTGGGTGTCCTGGAGGCCTTGCTGGGGAGCAGGGCAGCCCCTCCTTACATCCCAGGTCCAATCCCAGCTGACCTGGTGCTTTCCAACAAAGCCACTACCCTCACACCCGGGCCTGAGCCTCAGCATCCCTCCAGCAGTGTCCCGCCCTAGACACTTGCTGCACCTCTCACAGCCCATTACCTACCCAGGTAAGATCTAGGGAGTGTCATAAAGTCAAGCTGAATTATGCTGTGCCCTCTAAGCTAGGACTTGTTTGTGGCTTTGCCAACAGGTCAGTCTGAGGCTTAACCCTATAGCCGCTCCCTACATTCCCTAAGCTATTTGGTAATTACCAATTTGTACTTCTTAATTCTTTCACATTTTTCACCCACCCTACCCACCACCCACCCCCCTGGCAACTATGAAAACATTCTCTGTATCTATGAGTCTGTTTCTATTCTGATTGCTTGTTTATTTTGCTTTTAGATTCAATTATTGATAGATATGTATTTATTGCCATTTATTGTTTATAATTTTGATATTATTAAAGAAGACCCTTTAATATTTTATATAATGCTTTGGTGATGATGAACTCCTTTAGCTTGTTCTTATCTGTGCATCTCTTTATCTGACCTTCAATTCTGAATGATAGCTTTGCTGGGTAAAGTAATCTTGGTTGTAGGTTCTTGCTATTCATCACTTTGAATATTTCTTGCCACTCCCTCCTGGCCTGCATGGTTTCTGTTGAGAAATCAGCTGACAGTCATATGGGTGCACCCTTGTAGGGAACTAACAGCTTTTCTCTTGCTGCTTTTAAGAGTCTCTCTTTGTCTTTAATTTTTTTCATGTTAATTATGATGTATCTTTGTGTGGACCTCTTTGATTCACCTTGTTTTGGACTCTCTGTGCTTCCTGGATTTGTGTGTATACTTCCTTCACCAGGTTCTTTTCTGTCGTTATTTTTTCCAATAGGTTTTCAATTTCTTACTCTCTCTCTTCTCCTCTTGGCACCTCCATGATGGGAATGTTGGTACACTTGAATTTGTCCCAGAGGCTCCTTACACTATCTTCATATTTTTGGATTCTTTTTACAGTTCTGATTGGGTGTTTTTTGCTTCCTTATATTTCAAATCATTGATTTGATTCTAGGCTTTATCTGCTCTATTGTTGTGGATTCCCTGTAAATTATTCTTTATTTTAGTTGGCATATTCTTCTAACTGGTCCTTTTTATGCTATTGATGTTCTCACTAAGTTTCTTGAGCATCCTTATAGCCAGGGTTTTGAACTCTGCATCTAGTAGACTGCTTGTCTTTGTTTTGTTTTGTTCTTTTCCTGGAATTTTGTTATGTTCTTTCATTTGGGACATGTTTTCTTGTCTCCTCATCTTGGCAGCCTCCTCTGTTTGTTTCTATGTATTAAGTAGAGCTGCTATGTCTCTCAAGCTGGGTAGAGTGGCCTAATGTAGTAGGTGTTCTGTAGTATCCAGTGGCCAGCTTCCTTGATCATCCCACTGGGTATTTGAAGTGTGCCACCGTGAGGACTGTATACCCTTCTGTTTTTGTTGATTGTTGTTGGCACATCAATGGGAGGTATTCCCCTGCAGGATGATTAGTTGCAAGGACTGACTGTGACTACTGACCTCTGACCACTGTGGAGGATCAGCTGTGCAGGGGCCCACTCCACAGAGTGAGACTTACTTCAGTAGGGCTCTGTTGCCCGCTGAGTTCATCCCTTGAGTGCTCCTTGAGTGTGTCATTTATGGAGGTGGTTGGGTGGTGGTGCTTCAATGTGGTCTGAAGCTGTCCACTGGGTGTACTGGCTCTAGGGCTTCCCGGGAAGTGCAGACCAACGTCAGTCACTGCCTGTGTTCTTCACCGGGGCCATCTGGTTAAGCTACAAAGTAATCTGGAGAGGGCTGCTTCTTGTGCTGGGGTTGGAAGTGCCAAGGAAAGGCTGAGCTGTGAATCAAGGCCAACTACTGCTAGTGCCCAGTCTTGGGCCACTTAGTAAGAGATACAGTGCTCACTGGGCCAGATGCTTTTTTTTTTTTTTTTTTTTTTTTTTTTTTTTTTTTTTTTTTTTTAGAGATTGAGGAAAATCTGAAGTCTGAGCCAAGACAGACCATATGTATGAAAAATCCACAGGAAAGAGCTTGGGCAGGCCTGAAAGTTGCATGGGGTGGCACTTTAGGGAATTGACAGAGTGAGGCAAACAGTGTAAGTCAGGCTGATGGAGACTCAGATATGGCACCTGCCAGTTCATTGGGGAGAGGTTTCATCAAAGGAACAATGGCCTCTGCCAGCACTTTTGTCTGAGAGAAAGCTGCTCCTTCCAGCTCTCATCCTATGCCAATCAATTCAGTGCCTCTCTGTATGTCCCCCAGTGCTGGAGCTCAAAGAGAGTGAGTCTGAGTAAGTCACAGTGCTGGCCCTTTAAGAGGAACAACCAGGACTCCAGCTGCCTCGTGTCACTCAGCCACAATCCCCTCTGGTTTTCACAGCCAAAAGTTATGGGGACATCTCTTCTTGACACTGGAACTTTGGGTTGGAGGGCCTGGTGTAAGACTGGACACCTTACTCCTCAGAGGGAACCTCCACAGCTGAGATATTTCTCCTGATTTTTCGCTGCCACATGTGAGTGTAGGACCAGCCCTTTGCATCTCTACCCCTCCTACCAGTCTCAATTTGGCTTCTTTTTTAATTCCCTAGTTGTAAGACTTCCATTCAACTCAATTTCAGGCAATTCTGAGTGTTGGTTGTTTTGTAGTTTATTTGTAATTTTGATGTGGTTGTGGGAGGATATAAGTACTGTGTTTACCTACCCTATCATCTTGACTGGAAGTCAAGAATCTGGCCTCTTAATGGAAAAGCAGTAACCTGGAAGTATGGATGACCAATATTTGACATTTTATGGAGCAGGAAGCAAATTAAGGCAAATTGGAGAGAGAGAATAAAACTGAAAGGTGAAAGGAGAGGCTCTTTTTCTATTTTTTTTTTTTAAATCCTAACCAGGGCCCAGTCAGTATGGCTCAGTGGTTAAGTGTCAACCTATTGCAAAAAGACCAAAAAAGCTAAGCGACACTTTGAAGAAGTGGAGAAATCACAGTTTTAATAATGAGCTCAGGCTCTGGGATTGTTCCAATTCAGAGTAGAGTAACACTCGGGAACCTTGCCTTATAACTGCCCTTCGAGTTCATTGTAATGCAAATATGCTCCCTCCCTTGAGGCCCTGGAGGAAGTGCAACTCCCACCTTCCCTTCCCCCAGGTGTTCCAAGGTTTCAGAGTCAGCTAACAATCCACCCTTCCCCCAGGGCAGCCCTCCTGGCTTGTTTTTGCAAATCCAGTTTTGGTGAAGGAGGCAATGCCTCAGCTGAAGGTCATTCCCTCAAAACATCAGGGCTACCTTTGAATTGGCCCTTTATAGCCTTCTCAAACCTATGAACCAGGAGGTCACGGTTCAATTCATGCTCCTGGGTTGCAAGCTCAATCCCCAGTGTGGGGAGTGCAGGAGGCACCCAATCAATGATTCTCTCTCAACATTGATGTTTCAGTCTCTCTATTTCTCTTTCTTCTTCTTTGAAATCAATATTTAAATTTTTAAATCTCACCCAAGGATATTGTGAGGCTCGTGGCGCAGGAGGAAACTGAGTCAGAGAGTCAGGAAAGTTGAAGGCAGGAAATTTATTCTGCACTACTGGCCAAAGTTTAGAGGCCCCCGGGAGGAGCTGCTGGAGTGGCGCTGAGAGGGAGTAAGGGGCATTTTCTATACAGCTGCTCAGTGAGGGCGGGGGAGCTCGAGCTGTGGGAGTTCCCACCTGGGGGTCTTCAGGTTTCCAGGCAGGAATCTGTGTCCTTTGTCTGGTAGCTGACCTTGTGGGGGGAAGCATCAACCTCTTGACCCCCTTCTGACCTAACAGATATGTTCATTGATCTTTAGAGAGAGAGAGAGAGGGAGGGAGAGAGGGGGTGGGGAGAAATATCAATGGGCTGCCTCCCCTATGCATCCTGACCAGACCAGGGATCAAACCCACAACCTAGGTATGTGTTCTGACTGGAATAGAATTCGCACCTTTTGGTGTGTACAGGACGACACTCCAACTGACTAAGCCATCCAGCCAGGCAGAAAAGGCTCTTACTGGCTTTTCAGATCCTGGTTCCTGTCTCTTCCAAAGCCCAGCTGGATTTTTGCCCTTAAATTCCATGAAACAATACTTTATCCTTGTTCTGAAGCAGCAATTTTCTTTTGCTTATCAGGCTATACAATGCAAATTTTTTTTTTGGGGGGGGTGTCTCATTCTTATTTCCCCGTCTCTACCACATTGTCTTTGAAATCTCTCTTCCTTCTAATGAAGCACTTCTCCTGCACAGGTGTGGACTGGGGTTGGGAGTCCTGCTTTGCCATGATCTTCGACCTTGGCAGCGGGGTTCAGGATCTAAAGGAGCAGCTGTCGCACAAATGGAAATGTTGGACAGGAAAAGAATTTAGAAGGCATTGGGGCCAGGTGAAGCCTCTTTCTTAAAGAGACACACCAACCTCTGGCCTGGTCCACTATTTATTTACCTGAATACACATTTGCCCTTTAGCAATGCATACAGGCATATCAAAGGTAAAGTTTGGTAAACAGTAAAAGGATTATGTGTGAAGGAATTGCCTTTGAGCCACCACTATCTCAACACAACAATTGGTGTTTATCAGCCCTTGGTGCACTGACAGTATTGGCAAGCAGTAGCTTCCCATACAGCTTACCTATAAAATTTAAATCAATTAGATAAAATCATCTTTCTCAGGTTAAATTCTACAAGTGAATGTTTAGTCTTGCAAGTTGCCTCCTTTCCCTTCTTCTAGTCAAGATCATTTGAGTTGGCCCCTGGGGGCCCTCATTAGTACCGGTGCTCTAAGTCCTCGTTGGCTTCTTCTGTGGGAGTGAAATGGCCTTGTCCTGCCCCTGACATCCTCAGCTAACACCATTTGGTCCCATGAACCTTTGCCTCTCAGTTACATTATGCATTCCTAGCCCTGGGGGACAGATCTTTAGTGGCCTCCCACACACCTGCACAGGCTGTGGGGACCCAAGCTCTTTCTCTGTCTCAGCACCCCATACTGCCACAACCAGTCTTGGGCCTCCGGTCAGCTGGTTCCAGAATCTCAGCCGCACAAGGTTTGGCATCCTCCCTGCTCAGCCTCCTATCGTGGCACCACCCATCAGGCAAGAAGAGTGGGTGCTGAACTCCAATGGGATTACCCCAAATGTCCTATCATCACGTCTTATCCTCCTTGCCCATAGGTTACTCTGGGAACCTATGATTCCTCTCCTTGGACCAGACTCAGGGTCCAGCCTTAGAGTCAGATTTGGTACCAAAGAAAAAAATTGCTTTATCCTAAGGAGAGTTGCTGGGGAAGGCATTTAAAAATATCATCGACCCCTTTTTTTCATTTAAATGGATGTGAGTTAATTTATTTTACAGAAGTTCCTGTTTGGCTTTTTTCATTGACAATCTTTCAGCGCTTCAACCCTAAAAGCAGCAGAATTCCAGGTGGAGGCGGGGTCTGGCCCATGATTCCACCTGTGCAGTGACTCCCAGGGCCCAGAGCCTGCAGGCTAAGAGAAGGGCCTCTGGGCTTGGCTGCTATGGGCCCCCTCTCAGGTGAACAGGAGAGCCGGGGACCTGGCTCCCTGCACTTCATTCTTGCAAAGCAGACTCCAGGTGCTGGGTGGAGCAGCCATCTGCCCTGCCCAGTCCTCCCTGTCCAGGTTACCCTGTTCCTCCAGAGCCATGCCATCACCCGCACCCATTGCCTACTCCCCGTGCAGATGAGAGCTGGGCACTGACCTCTGGACCCGGACCTGGGCCAGGAGGAGAGCAGGGTCAGGATTGGCCACAGCTGGACCACCCATCGCTAGGGCAGCTCTGTGAGCTTCAGCATTAGAAGGCTCTCTCTTGCCTCCTGGGTCAGGACTCTGTCCTGCTGCTATGTAGGCTGCTCAATCTGCCCCAAACTCAGAACCCCATGGCCATGCATCCCAGGTCCTAAGGCGCCAGCAAGACACAGTGTCTGGGACATGCAGTGTCTGGAACATGGAGTGTCTGAGACACATAGCATCTGGGACACAAGGTTCCCAGGTAACCTGAGACCCATGGGACATCTAGGAGACCACCACCCACAGCTTCCTGAAAGTCATGTTGATGTCTGCCATCTGTGGCCGAGAGCATAGCAGGCAGGCCTAGCACTTCCTCCAGGGCCCTCTAGTCCCCCAGCCCTACTCTCCCCACTGGGCACCCCAGCTACCCCATAGCCCTCGTCTCCCACAGGGTGCACCAGACTCCTCTCCCATAGCCGCCCCCCCAGGCTTCTTCCCCCCAAAGGGCACCCAGCCCTCCTTTCCCACAGATGCCCAGCCTCCTCTCCCCACAGCCACCCTCACAGCTCTCCTCCTCCCACAGACCCCTCAGACCCCTCTTCCCCACAGCCCCTCTCAGCTCCCCTGTCCCCACAGGGGCTCTGCTCTTCCTCTCTGTCACTTCACTGTGGAGGGCTGGGTTGAATCCACTTCTGAAAACCTCTGAGGCTTGCCCTGGGGGAAGGGAGAGGGGGATCCCAGGGCGCAGGGGTAAGGACTGAGACAGCACAGACAGTGGGTGCTGTTGTGGGCCCAGGGAGGAGCACGGGGCCTGCACATTTGCTGCCTGGAGGCCCATCGAGCTCCAGCCAACCTCCACACACATGCACCTCACCTGGAACTAGCATCTTTGACTCAGTTTATCATCTGCACAAAATGCAGTATCTTATAGAGCCATCCTTAGTCACTTCACACTGTAACTTCACATTTTAGTGAGCCCTTTAGAGGTAATTAATTGAAAAGTGACCCTAACTTGAAAGGTAAAGGTGGAGGTGTAATGTCATTGGCGATTACAGGACTGTGGCGCTGGGTCCTTCCCTATTTGGCCCAGAACCTGCCCTTTCTGGGCACCGCCCTGCACTGCGGGGGCAGGAGGGAGAGGAGAGTGAGACCAGAACAAGGAGTTCAGATCATACCTTGAGCTCCATTCCCAGAGCTGGCTACTCAACTTTGCATCCTCTGAATTGCAAAAGATGTGAGTGACCTGGGTGATCAGCAGCTGGAGGTCTGAGAGGCAGCAGGGGGCTGAGTCCTGAGGAAGGGTGAATGTGAAGAAGGCCCTGGAACAGGCAGTGTCCCTGCCAAGCCTGCGGAGGCCTCAGCAGGATCAGAGGCAGTGAGACAAGAAGGGGATTCTGCCTGCGGAGGGAGCCTGAACACAGAGGCTCTGCCTGAAATTCTGGAATTTACCACCTAGCGTTGCACAGTCCAGGCCCAGGGAGCAGAGTGGGCAGCCAGTGCATTCAGACAACTGATTCATCAGGCTCTTGATTTCAAACAAAGAAGCAAGTTCAGGCTAAATAATCAGGAAAGACCACTGTTGGCAGGTATCAGAGTGCCCACAGGATGGGCAGAGGACGCTGAGAGTCAGTCTCTGATCTGTGCCCTGCAGATGGCGCTGAGTGTGCAGCTGGCGGCTTCACACCACTGTGGGGCGGAGCTGGTCTGTCTTCTTCACAGATCAGGTCTTAGTCTTGCGCTGACAACCCTTGGAGACAGCCTGCCCACCTCGCCCAGCCCACCCCTCATTCACAGCAGGGCGTGCCGACCCCACGGTTACTTCTGGCAGGAACCCATCTCAGCACCTTCAGCCGCCACCTGCACCTGCTCCCTGGGGTGCAGACATGGTTATGAACTGAGAGAGATTGGTGGTGGGCAGAGCCTAGCACAGGCCTCTCTGGCTATAGAAATTATTTCTCATTTTGGCTACCCAGGATTACACATCTCTGCTATTTGGAGGAATCCCTAAGACAGAGGGAGGCAGGTCTACCTGGAAGCCATGGGGTGGGGGGAGCAGGTAAGCACCTCCTTTCCCCACCTATTGGTCCCTGGGGTGGGCATGTGGCCTTGGGGTGGTCATGTGGCCCTGGGGGGGCATGTGGACCTGGGAGGCAGGAAAACCTACCACTAGGTCTTGGTTCCCAAGTACACAGGGGCTCGGGGTCAGGTGGCTGGTTCCCACGGTGGCCGGGGTGGATGAGGTCCATCCATGCGACGGCTGCACTGCCCACAGGCAAGATGGGACCAGGCCATGAGCCCAGCCTGCCTGGGGAAGTGGTCAGACAAGTGGACGCCATCTCAGGAGGTTGAAGGAAAGAAACGGGAGTGGACTTCACTGAGCTGGAAGTGACAGGAGCCAGCAGAGGCAAGATGGGCAACTGACTCAGGAAAGCATGTGGGTACTCAGAAGTGGAAGAAGAACCCAGGGGCCCCCTAGGCATCCTCACCAGCTGCCCGCTCGCCAGCAGACGGGTGAAGGGACGGGAGCTAGGCTCTGACGCCTGCCTCCTGGAGGATCCAACAGCAGCTGTGGCCAGGAAGGACATGGACTCCTAGTTATAAACCAGGTGTAAAGGTCATTTCACTAGCTGTTCAGTGATATTCTCAAATGCCCAGATGGGGAACACAGAGCTGGGCATGAAGGGTGAGAGCAAGACAGCAGTGCTCTCCCACCCACAGCCACCCCAGCAGGCCCTGTCTCCCCCTGGGCAGCCACTAGCAGCTGCAAGTGACAAAAAGGTACAGTCCTTCCCTCTGCCCCATCACTGCCCTCCCATCTCCAGGGGCTACAGTTCAGTGACATTCTTCTTGTTAGTGATTAGGGTCCCTCTTAAAAACATCTCCGATATTCCAAGGAGATGAGATTTAAATCAAGGTGAAAAGTGGAATTATAATTTGGAATAAATTTTAATATCCCAAAGAGACCTGAAGGTTACAAAATCTTATCAAGATGCTGTTAAGGATGGGAAAAAGACTCACCAGAGTGTGGATGAAAGCTGTGCCTGGGAAAATAAAGCCGTTCCTGTTAACGTCCCTCTGGGCTGGCCTCTCACTCAACCAGTGGCCGGGGGGACAGCTCAGCCATCCTCTCCCAGGTGGGCTCCATGCCATCATCTCCTTAAGGAACTGAGGCCAGACACACCAGCCCTTTTCTTTTCCTATCTTCCTATCTACTGAGCTTGGTTTCCTTATCCAGACAACCCACTCAACAGATGGCAAACCGAGGCCCTGAGAAGGGAAGCAGTTAGCCTGGTGTCTCTCATTTACATGCAGGTCTTTCTGACACAAAAGCGTGCTCTTTCCTGTGTCACAAATCACATGAGACGGCACTGCCTCTGCCAGAGAACAGCTCGCTCACCTTCCTCTTCTTCATTCCCCTGCACACCCTCCACACAGGCCTCCCCGCCTGCCTCTGCCCCGTAGCCCGATCCTGGTGGCTTTGCTGTACTCAGGACATGTTTCCTACGGGGGAGCAGCAGGAGGCAGGACTTCGTGAGCCACAACATCGACCTCCCTGGACAGAGCTTTCTCATTTGCAAACAGGCCAGCTTAGAAGAAGGCAAAGTCTTCTTTGTAAAATTCCATTCCCGTTTGTTTTTAATGGGTATGATACTCCCCCCCCCCACCATGGTCAGCCCAGTGCCACTGTGGGTCCCAGGGGAATTCTGGCCACATTCTCAGGCCAGACTTCCAGCGCTCCTTTCCTTCCCCACTGTCCCCTGCCGTGGCACAAGGCTAGGGGCCAGGGAGCTGTGCCTTGTTCACCGGCTCACTGCTCATTCACTCAGCAGGCCCACTTGCTAAGTGAGCCCACCCTTAGAGGGAGCCCTGCAGAGGTGCCTGGGCCTGAGGGATGGGGGAGGCTTGTGCCACAGGCAGATGTCCTGCAAGTTCGACTTACTCCTCCTGCTCCGGGCAACATGGGTCATTGGGACCAACTTACTCTCCTGCCTCAAACAACCAAACATAAAAAATAACCAGATAAAATGTACAAAACAGTGGTTCTCAGGACACTGGGTGTCTCGCTGCAAAGACCCTGACACCAAGGTGCACTGGATGCTTTGGGAGAAACAGAGGTGAGGCGGCAGTAGGGAGTCCAGAGGCCAGGTGGCTGGCCCTCAAGAGATGAGCTGCTGAGGATGGAGCCAGAAAGAGGACTGGAGGTCACGGTGAGCAGCGTCATCCTCCTGCTCAACAGAGTTCTCATGAACAAGCAAAACTGCGGACGAAGCTCACAGAATTAAAGGGCAGAAGGTACACTCTGACAGAGGATCAATATTATAAACTTTGACAATCTAATATAATAAAAGAGAAACATGCAAATTTGACCGTTACCACCAGCCAATCAGAGCGGCTGTATGCAAATTAACCCAGCCAAGATGGAGGCCAACAGCCAAAGGCTTCTGTTGCAACTGCCTGCCTAGGCTAGCTGAGCCTCTGCTCACAGCCACACCCACCAGCCAATCAGAGCGGCTGTATGCAAATTAACCCAGCCAAGATGGAGCCTGGCAGGGTGGCTCTGCACTGGGAGCCTCCACGGCCGGCCGGCATAGCTGTGCCAGGTGTGTCAGCTCAGTGGGAGGGGGGGTCTGGCCTGGGGCCTCCTCAGGGCGTCCAGGAGCAGCCGTCCTGGGTCTGCTGCCTAGCTCCACCCCCGGGAGCCTCCGAGGAGTATCCAGGAGCGCCTGTCCCGGGTCCACTGCCTGGCTCCACCCCCTGGGGGACTCCCCGAGGCATGCAGGAGCACGGGGCCTCTGCAGGGTGTGCAGGAGCAGCCATCCTGGGTCTGCTGCCTGGCTCTGCCCTGGGGGCCTCCTCGGGGGCATGCGGGAGCACCCGCCCAGGGTCCGCTACCTTCATCCGCCCCCCAGGGGCCTCCACAGGGCATGCGGGAGCATCTGCTGCACAGTGCGGAGAATCTGAAGCCAGTTCACTGCCCAGCTCCACCCCAGGTGTGTTTGCTCAGCAGCAGGGCCCCACCGAGGGATCCTGCACCAGCGTCCGCCCCTGGCTTGCCACCCAACTCTGTGCCAGGTGTGTCCCCTCAGCGGAGTGGGCCCACCAAGCATGTGCAATCGTGGGCCCTCCGGTGGGAAACGTCCAGGCCTGCACTCACCAGCCTTCCCACCCCCCAGTGCACGAACCCTGAAGGGGCTGTGGGCAGCCTGAAAATGGCTCTCAGCCCCTCACCCAGGCTGGCCAGGCGTGCCAGCAGGTGGACATCTCCCCCGAGGTGTCCCAGACTGCAAGAGGGCACAGGCCGGGCTGAGGGACCCCCACCCCCCGAGTGCACAAATTTTTGTGCACTGGGCCCCTAGTTAAAATAATAAAGTAGAGAAAACCACCCCTAGAATACCACAGCATAACTGCTCCAGGCAAGGCCACTGGTGCAGGCTGGACACAAGCAGGCAAAGCTTTCAGGAGAAACAGGGATGTCTGCAAAGCCTCAGAGTATCTCCACCAAAATGTTACCGTGTGACTTACCATGAATCTTTAACATACACGTGTTGGTACTTGTTGGGAACTCAGCATAGGCCCATCCTGCTCCCCTGAACCAGCTCCAGGGCCTGAGCCCCTCTGCCAGGAGATGACCTTCTTGGATGCTGGGTGTTAGGCAGAGAAGCCATGAGAGATCATGGATACATAAGAAAGTCTTTATTGCAGGAGCCAGTGGCCATGTAGCCATTGCTAACAAGGACCCGCTAGACATAACAGCCTTCAAAGCAACGTTCCATACAGCAGGTAGCCACACACGGCCAAGTAACAACACTTCCCACACAGCAGCAGAAGCCTCTGTACCCACAGCCTTTCAGGAGCCTTAGCAGCATATGTAATACCACTTAGACAAAAGGTTTTTTGCCAAATAGTGACATCAGTCTTTTGGCTACAGAAGGGTATGTCTGCTCAGTGTAAAGCTTGTTGCGTCCTTGCACCTGTGTACAGTACTTAGCCTTGGACACCTTGATTAAGATAATCACACTCAGAGTGGCCTTGGACATCCGGAGCACACTGGACAAGGCCTCTGTACTCCAATTGACCTTGAGCATCTGGAGTACCCTGAACAGGGTCCCCACAGCACTCTTCCCTTCAGGAGATGGAATTAATTCCCTCTTAGCTATAGGCTGGACCTAGTGACTCACTTCTAAGGAAGAGCCTGTGGAAAGGGACAGACATTGGAGAGAACTGGCTGTACCTCCTCAACCTAGTGGGAGGGGAGCTCCCATGATAAGTCAAGTTGGTGGTCATGCCCCTGATGAGGTGAGATCAGAAGGGCAGGCCCCTGCACTCTGTTGTACTCATAGCCCAGGTTAAACCCAAATTCAGGACATTGTACAAAGTATTCAAAAGTGTCAAGGTGGCCCAGTTGGTGTGGCTCAGTTGTTGAGAGTCAACCTGTGAACCATGAGGTCACAGTTCAATTCACAGTCAGGGCACATGCCTGGGTTGTGGGCTCAATTTCCAATATGGGGAGTGCAGGAAGCAACTGATCCATGATTCATTCTCTCTCCTTCTCCCTCTCCCTCTCCCTCTCCCTCTCCCTCTCCCTCTCCCTCTCCCTTTCCCTCTCCCTCTTCTTCTCCTTCTTTTCCTCTCTGAAATCAATAAAGAAATATTTTTAAAAAATCAAAAACACCAAGGTAATGGGAAAGAGGAAAGACTGGAATAGTCACAGGTGGGAGGAGACGAGGAGACAGGACTAGTAAGTGCAAAGTGAGTTCTTGTTTTGGATCCCGGGACAAAAAGGCTCATCAGTAGGAGAACTGGGAGAAGCCAGGTAAAGTCCGTGCTGGAGGCAGCAGGTGGCCACTGTCCTGAGGGGCCTCTGGGCATGGCCTTTCAGTTTTGAAATGAGGACAGTTCTGGTTTCTCCAGAACCTGCCTCCCGGGTGTGATGCTCTGGGAGAGCCTCGGGAACCCGGATGTGTAAGCACATCGAAACGCTGCTGGGCTGAGGCACATCCTGGTATTGACCATGTGAAGAACCACCTTCCAGCTCTAGAGAGTTTGGAGAAGCAGGCCCTCTGTCCACCAGGCTGCGGGGCCGCTTGTTCCTCTCGGCCCTTCTTCCCACCTCCCTCTCAGCTCCCCTCCCAGCACCCAGCACCCAACGCTGTGGACGCGGGGACCTGAGTCCTGCTGTAAATGCTTCGCTGAGCAACTCTCATGCTCACTTCTGACTCCATCGGTTCCAGCAGAGAGAGAAAAGGACAGACAGGTAGAGTGTGTGAAACAAAAACACACAAATGATGATGTCCTTGAGCACTTCAGTGTTAACAGCGCACTTGCCTCTTGACAAGTGAACACGCTGTCAGACCATAGGCTGCCTGGCTACCGGCCTGGACCACACGGACCCCATGGGTGACCCTGCCACCTCCCTCCTCTCAGCCCAGGACCTTATTTCAGCTCCTGGGGCAAGAAGGGGGCGGGAGGGGGCATCTCCTTCCTGTTTTGTCTCCCTCGGATCAATGTGAGAGAGTCTGCACCTTGCTTCCCTTGGGTCTGTCCTGAATCGTAAAGGCTTGTTTGGGAATAAAATAATCAAAACTGGCCTATGTCTTGCTTGCTCCTCTCCCTACTTATCTTACTCATCCTAAGACCATGGAGTGTCTTGACTGACCAGAAGTGGGGTCAGGAAATGTGTACAAAGGAATGGCCAGAGGAAGCAAAAGTAACATTTCAAATTATTATTGTGCACACCAACTAGGCACCTGGAAAAGAGTATGACAGGAGAAAACCTCACTGTACCTACATATTCTAAGTGTATTTGGAGCGAGTTTCATCTTGGAGAGGAAAATAAATATTTTATGTAACCCCCAGTTTCTTGTCTCAAAGATGCAAGATCTTTGCCTCTTTTCTTTAATGTTGTTTTTTTTACTTATTTTTTCCTTCATAACCAAACTCAGTCAACTGGATCAAGCCCTAAGCATCTGACTCAGGTATGGGTATGTGCCTCATGATTTCCATCTTTGATTCTGTTAAGCCTGATCAAATAATTGAATCAACTCCCCGTCCCCCTTCCCCCAACTCCCCGCCCAGGAACTGACCTTTAGACCACTTCACACAATGGACATTCCACTTGCTAAGACCATTCTCTCTCCCCTCCAGAGTTTCCTGAAATCCAGCCCTGCACAGAGAGTTCTCTGCCCAGAAAAAAACCTGCCTAAAGTCCTTTAAAAACCTGACTCCCATCTTTGGGGGCTGGTACCATGTGGGGACTCAGCCCATCTGGTATCCAGATGACCTAATAAATTCATAATCCTTCACCCCTTTTAGCCACATGCGTACCTCCTTCGGCAACCTAACATTTGGTGCTAAAACCCAGAAAGATAGCTTTGGTAGGGGGTGTACATAGGGGGCACATGCAGGGGTGCTCATTCATTCGTCCTCTTCCTCTGGGAGGTGGGTCTGGTGGGCTCGATCTGGTGGCTGTAACCTTAGGGGAGGGACTCCAGCTCCTGTGATGGAGGTTCCTGAGATGGGTTCAACCTGGGAAGGTGGAACCATGGGGAGCACCCTGAGAGTTTAGCTGCAGTTGGGGTGGTGAAGAGCACCTGATAAGGGCCTGCCTTCAGGGTATGAACTATGATGGGTTTCCTTTAGGAGGATCAGGGGGGTGTCTCCTGTAAAAGGTCGAGGGAGGACCTGATCAGCATGTTCCTCAGTAATTGTATGATGAGATTTAAAATGGGGACATAGTCTCTGAGAGGGGTCTCTGTGGAAGGGAAGTTTCCAAATAAGAAGGGTCTTTCATACATGAGTTCAAAGAGACTAAGAAAGGAGTGTGCATGGAGTATGCCCTGATGTGCACAGGGCTAGAGGTAGGAGAGTAGTTTAAGGTTCTTTGGTTTCGAGAGTTAATTTAGTGAGGTGAGACTGAATTAAGAATTTGCCTTTTCTACCTTGCCTGAAATCGGAACTGTTGGGGGGATGTAAGTTCCACTGAATGTTCAGAGTGGAGGAGACCTGTTTAATTATTTGAGATCTGAAAGCAGGTCCATTTTCTGATTGTAATGAGGTGGGTCAGCCTCAGTGGGGAATGGCCTTTACCCACCCTGAGACAGCACCTATGAGGGTTCAAAGACATTTGGCGACACTAACAGATACCATTGTCTTAAATTTATGAAACCCATATGTCTTATTTGCCCTTTCATTTCCTCCCATATTCCCCTCATTTTTATAAAAGAGGAACAAAATGTTACAAAATTCTCAGGACATGAAGGTGTGTGGCCCTCAGCACATGCAGTGGCTGTGGGCAGTGTGCCAACGACCGACCGCTGGAAGGTCAAAGGTTCTTGTAAAGCTGAGGTTCTTCCCTTTCTTAAGGTGGCACTGAAATGTTTACTTTCATAAAAATTTGTGTGTCCATTATAAAAAGTTGAAGAAAAGTTAATTTTCTCTCCCTCTTGCCCCTTCTCCCCCAGTGTCCTACTTGGAGATAAACAATGTTAATTGCTAGGTGTGTTTTTTTCCACGTTTTTCTCTTCACAAACAAAAATATATGTAAACATGTGTGTGCAAAGATTATTTCATGCTTTGCTGTGTTATTTTTAATCTCCACAGACTCATAAATGGAACCCGTGGGAACTGTCATGCAACCTGCTTTTCAGGTTGTGGTACATAGTGCACCCCTTCTCGGGGCTCACATGGGCAGCTAGTTGATTTTACCTCTGCACAATGTTTCATATTATGAATTTATCAAAACTTGTTTAACCATTCCCCAGGATGAAACCTCAGTTGGTTCCAGTTTTTTGATGCTTTGGACATTTACAAACAGGGGGTGGGGCTTATTATTTCTGTAAGAACGATAGCCAAAACTGGTTTACCCAAAGGATTTGTGTGTTATTTATACTATTAATATAAATATTATTAAACATCATATTCCTTTCCCAAAAATTATAACAATTCATTCTCCCTCCAGCAGTGTTTAAAGTTGCTTATTTTTTCACTATCATGGTGTATCATCAATGGTTTTAACATCGGCCTATTTAATAAGTGAAAGTGATGTCTCGTTTTCATTTGCATTAAATCTGCTTCATTAGAAAGATTAAGCATCTCTTCAAATGTTAAGTGGCAAATTCTGTGAATTGTCTGTTCATATTCTTGGCCTTTTTGTCTATTGAGTTATTTGTCTTTTTCTTACACTATTCGTTTTCTGTTGCTGCCATATAAATTACCACAAGCTTGGAGCTTAAACAACATTAACTTGTTCTCTTTCAATGACCGAGTCGGGAATGAGAAGTGAGTCCCACTGGAAGTTGGTCAGGTGTGTGCCCACCTGGAGAATCTAGCAGTCATCTCTGCCTTCCAACTTCCAGAAGAAACCCCATTTCTTGGTCTTCAGAGCCAGTGAGACAAGCCAAGCCTCCTCGCAATGCCATCTCTCTGGATCTCTGCAGCCTGGACAGGTGCCCTGCTTTTAAGGATGCATGAAACTGAACCACCTGGATGACCAGGCATAGCTCTCCATCTCAAGGTCCATTATCACATTCACAAAGCCCTCCTGCCTCATAGCTGCAGGGATCAGGGCATGGGTATCTCTGTGAAAGCCAAGATTCTGGCTAGTACTTGATCCTATAGGAAGTACTGTTTAAAAAGAATGCTAGTCCATCCTATCTAATAAAAGAGTAATATGCAAATTAACCATCACTCTGCAACAAAGATGGCAGCGCCTATAGCAGCTGGGAGGACGGTGGCAGCGTCACCCTGGCAACGTGAGCCCAGCAGGCAAGGGGGGCCACAGGCAGCATCCAGCAGGGCCTGCTTGCCTATTCCCGTGGTATGGAGCAGACAGGCCCCACAGAGCGCAGAGAACCATTCAAAGTGGGCCCAAGCCATCAGTAGCCCATCCCCTGAGGGCTTCCAAATTGGAGAGGGTGCAGATTGGGCTGAGGGACCTCCCTGCCTTCCCTCCCCCTGACTCCATGCATAAATTTCATGCACCAGGCCTCTAGATGTCATTATAAATGTCACGCATTCTTTAGACCTGCCATTGGGGTTTTTATATTGCTTATCTTTGCACTCTTCAAACTTGCAAATAACTTTCCATTTCTCCCACCTTAAGACTGTGTAGTTATTATGAGGTAAATAATAGTCTCCAGCAGTTTATTATTCAAAGCATAAGTAGCTTGAAAAGCCAGAATCACAATGTAAGTTGAATTCACACCCTCACCAGGCCTCCCCCGAGAAAGTTAGGGCAATAAATGGGATGGGCCCTGAGCATGGCATCATTGAGGTAGATTTAGAGGGATCTTAACTGGAGCTCCCAAATCCTTCCTTCTGGGCCCTCCTTTGTGAAAACAAGTCTCCTCCTGCCCCTCAGTGCACAATGAGCAAACATACAGCTCTGCCTCACCTAAGGCCTTGACCTGACCTGGGATCAAAGGGTTCTAACCTCAAAAATGGTCTCATCCACTCAGGCCCTCTCCCACCTGTCCTTTTGGTCTGAAGACCCATCACTAGAGCCAGATCCAGCATCACCCAGGGTGGAGGTTAACATGACTCCATGTGGACCTCTGCTGGTTTCAAGGTCACATTATGAAGGGAAGTATTCTACCAGAGACACTGGTGTTAAGATTCCCACATAGCAACCTGAGCTCCTCAAACGATTAAATCAGCAATGAGGAGGATGACTACTCAAACAGGCTGCCTGGTGGGCCTGGTGCACAAAATTTGTGCATGGACGGGGGTGTCCCTCAGCCCAGCCTGAACCATCTCCAATCTGGGACCCCTCAGAGGATGTTTGACTGTAGGCCCGGTATCAGACATCTTTGGTCCTGAAGCCTTGGAGCGGATGTCCCCCACTGCCTGACTGCCAGGACCCGGGTCAAGTCTGCTCTCAGTTAGGAGAACATCGCCGTACCTCTCTCCACGATCACCTAGGGGTTTCCTTTCATTCTTATCTTAATACTTTGGGGATTTTGTGGGGTTTCTGTCTCCTGAAATTGTAAGAAATGGGTCGGGTATGTAAGTGTAAAATTTCCATGTTTTACCAGGAGTTACAGCACTAAGCAACAGACTATATGGGTGTGAGCCCACCAGGTTCTGTCCCCTATTTCAAAGATGCGGCTTGGGCATGGGCCCTTCACACCACATCTCCGTTTCATCTTGAGAGAAAGGCAGGGCTGCTGTGAAATGAACGGAGATGACAGAACCTGAGCAGGGGGACTGGCCTTGTGCTTACCTACAGGGGCTCCACCACCAGGTGGCTGGGCCATGTCCTCCTCGCAGAGCCGCCTTAGGGCCCGGAGGGGGCGGCTGCGAGTCAAGTGCCATTTCTGAGATGCGATGTGATGCGGTGAATTGTATTCACGTAAGTTCAGGCCACCGTCTGGGGCCCAGGCAGCAGGCACATGGCGAGTTGTTTGGGAACAAGACGGGGTAAGGATGTGCCACCTTCAGCAGGGTTGTCAGGACCAGGGTGTCAGGAGGCCTGTGCCTCTTGGTGTTTCTGGTTACCTGGCTGGTGTGACAGCACCAACCAAGTGAGCATGGCAGCCTCCCCGCCCCTAGCGTGGCCATGAGGGCTCCCTGCTGCTGTCTGGGCCCCTGAGGGTCCCAGTGCCTAAGGGTCTCTCCAGTGTGTCCCGCATTAGCACCATCAGCCTCAACGGGGTTGTGCAACCAGACAAGGAAAAAGGAAAAAACAAAATACATCCACCTTGGGAAGGAAAAGTAAACTTGTCTTTGCAGTCAAACCTTGGTCCTCAAACATCTCCCATCTTGAACCATTTGGTCTCTAGCTGTTCATGGAAAAGTGTCTTAATTGCAAAACCAAAGCTCGGCTTCTGAGCCGATAACCCTTCATGTTGACCCTGTATGCTCAGTCCCAGGTCTCTCAGGTGACAGAGAAGAGAATGCGCGAGTGTGAGGTAGTTCACCGCTAATGTCTCAGGACATTGTGCTGTGAATACTTTTGGTGGGTTGTTTTATTTTTGCATTTGTTGCTGCTTCTTATTGTTAAACACGTACAGGAAGTCACCATGGGTCCTAAGAAAGTTATTGATAACAGCAAAGTAAAAAGGAAAGGTGTGAGAACAATGCTAGAGCTTAAAAAAGAATTGCAAAATCTGATAGAAGTGCTTATATGTCTGATCTGACTAGTGAGTATGGATGGTGAAATCGACTGCCGATGTCGGTAAGGGAGTGAAAGTGCTCATGCAACAATGATCACAGGCAACTGAAGAGGTAGAAAAACTGCTGATTTGGATAAGTTGTTGATTTGGAAAAGCAGTTGGCAGGCATTAGTATTTCGGAGGCAATGACGTGTGAAAAAGCAGATGCTCATACTGACCTCCTGGAAGACCTGAAACCAGTGCTGGACTTGATTCTTTAAGGCTGTGATGAGTGGAGAGATTTCAAAGAAGTGGTACCCATGGTGTAGGGAGCCATGGGGAGGCTACCAGCTCTAACCCAGTAGCTGCTGATGGTTTCGTCATGGAATACCAATATATGGAGGCCGAGGGATTTGTTCCCAACAATGTTCAGTTGTGATGAGATAGGAATAAGAATGTAACATCTCCACTCCTCCATCCCTCCTCCTTTTCATCCTTCCATCCTTCTCTCCCCTCCCTTCCATCCCTCATCCCTCCTTTCTTCCACTCCTCCTTCCCTCCATCCCTCCACCCCTCTTTCCTCCATCTCTTCACCCCTCCATCCCTCCACTCCCCCTTTCCTCCTTCCCTTCATTCCTTTACCCTCCCTTTTCCCCTCCATCCCTATTCTCTTCCATCCCTCCACCCCTCCATCTCTTCATCCCTCCATCCATCAATAGAATCAATAATGAAATAGATGAAGCAGAGGATCAAATCAGAGATTTGAAGATAATGAAAGAGAAAACACCCAATCTTAATAGAAAAAATAATGAGTGTAAGGAGCCTCTGGGACAACTTCAAGTGCACCAACATTCCCATCATGGGGTGTCAAGGGAAGAAGAGAGCTAGAAATTGAAAACCTATAGGAAAAAATGACAGGAAAGTTCCCTAACCTGGTGAAAGAAATAGACATACAAGTCCAGGAAGCACAGAGACTCAAACAAGGTGAACCCAAAGAGGCCCACACCAAAGACACATCATAATAAAAATGAGAAAAGTTAAAAAAGCAAAGTAAGTACCTTAGAAGCAGTTAGTTGCCTACAAAGGAGCGCTCATAAGACTGTCAGCTGATTTCTCAACAGAAACTACGATCTGACTCCTGGTCAGGGCACATGCCCAGGTTGTGGGCTGCATCCTCATCATTGATGTCTCTATCTCTCTCCCTTCCTCCCTGCAATCAATAAAATAAAAAGATTACATGATAATGACCTATTTTTTATCTGGCTGTATTATTTTACTCTAACACAAATGTATAGTTTACCAAGAATATTTTGGAGGCAAGTTCACTTGTGATCACAAAAATCTCTTACGGTGTGTTTCATCCTTCAGACCAGAAGGGTTTGGCAAGAAATATTCAAAGTGATAAATAGCAAGGACCCTCAACCAAGATTACTCTAGCCAGCAAAGCTCTCATTTAGAATTGAGGGTCAGATAAAGAGCTTCACAGATAAGAAAAAACTAAAGGAGTTCACCACCACCAAACCAGAACTGTATGAAATGTTGAAGGATCTTCTTTAAAGAGACAAAGAGGAAAGATAAAAAATATAAACAATAAAATGGCAATAAATACACATCTATCAACAATTTCAAAAAACAAAATAAATAAGCAAGCAGAATAGAAACAGATTCATAGATACAGAGAATGTTTTCATGGTTGCCAGAGGGATGGGCGGTGGTGGGATGGGTGAAAAAGATGAAGGGATTAAGAAGTACAAATTGGTAGTTACCAAATAGCTTAGGGAATGTAGGGAGCGGCTATAGGGTTAAGCCTCGAACTGACCTGTTGGCAGAGACACAAACAAGTCCCAGCTTAGAGGGCACAGCCCTCTTAGCATAATTCAGCTTGACTTTATGATACTCCCTAGATCTTACCTGAGTAGCTAATGGGCTGTGGGAGATGCAGCAAGTGCTGCCAAAACAAGGGAAACTCACAAGAACATTGTAACTGTGGTGACTACTAACTTGTTTACCTCTGGTTATAAAATAAAGGCTCAGGTTGCCTCTGGATCTCTCTCTGTGACCTCAGCCAGGCACAGGAGATCCACCGAGCCCCAGCTTTTTCTCTTTGTCTGTCTTTTCTACATCCTTCGCCGCCACTCCTCAGGCTCACTGAACCCTTGGCTGAGCTGACACAGCACAAGGGAATATAGCCAATTACATTCTAATAACGATGTATGGTCCCAGATGGGTGCGAGATGTATTGGGATGATCACTTAGTAAATTATGTAATGTCTGATCACTGGGTGTACACATGAGACTAATATAATAATGTATGTCACCTGTAATTGAAAATAAAAAAGCCTGGCTGGTGTGGCTCAGTGGTTGAGCATCAACCTACGAACCAGAAGACTACGATCTGACTCCTGGTCAGGGCACATGCCTGGGTTGTGGGCTGTATCCTCATCATTGATATCTCTATCTCTCTCCCTTCCTCCCTGCAATCAATAAAATAAAAAGATTACATGATAATGACCTATTTTTTATCTGGCTGTATTATTTTACTCTAACATAAATGTATAGTTTACCAAGAATATTTTGGAGGCAAGTTCACTTGTGATCACAAAAATCTCTTACTGTGTGTTTCATCCTCTTACAGGTCCTTGATTGGGAACGTCTATCCTGCTGGGAGCCTGATGGCTCCTGTGGCAGCAGCTCTGTCTCATTCATTCCTGTGAGCTCAAACATAGGGCTGGGCACACAGCAAGCACACATTTCAACAATGTGTCCTGCGAGGAAGGCTGGAAAGGCAGTTGCCGGTCACTCTATCAGGTTAACATCTGAGCTGTACTTCACAGAAAACTATAATCACCTAAAATATAACCAAAGACTCATTATTCATACTCAGATGGATGTGTGAATGTATTATGTGTGGGTTGAGTAGCAGGTCAGTTAGGAATCGGAGAATGGCAATACCACTTTCATGGCTGAAAATTAGAGAAATGCCTGTGAGGAGCTGTCTTTGGTGTCTCAGGGGATAGATGTGCTTTGAGAGTTGCCTGGAGGCAATTCATGAGTGAGTGCAAGGCTGTTGTAGATGACTTACATTTCTCCTCAGAGACCACATAGCAAACACGGCAGGTAACCAAATATGAGCACGTTATGTTTTATGGGAGAATGGAATGGAGGGAAATAAAGATGACACAAACTGAATGTTACAAGTGGACTTCAGAAAGTGAGATCTCATGTGAGGCCTACGTGGGAAGGTAGCTTCAGATACCTCAAACATTAAGAAACCTCAAACCTTAAGAAACCTCAAACATGAAGTCCTAATCACCCAAAGAAGAAAAGGCAAAGTAAGAATACCCAGTGAGTTCTCAAATGCATCAGGTTGTAATAAAAGGCCAGATTTCCAAAGGCAAGTGAAGGTATGTGAACAAGAATTGCTGTAACACAGAAGCAAAGGTGTGAGCAATGCAGGGAAGTAAAGCCCAGAATGAACTAAGGTGTAAGTGTCATGTTCACGAGGTGATGAATGGGAACGCCACGACATCCCCCAACTGGATGGCAGGAAGCCAAACACCCCTGGGCCAGGTCCTTCCGCTGCCAGAGGCAGGGACCATGGGTTCTTCATCTCCATGCCCAGCAGTTGCATGGTGACTGCCATACACAGACATCCCAATAAAGTTATTTAAGCCCAATTAACAGAGAAAGTCAGAATTCACTTCTACTTTCTGGTGGGGAGATTCTTTTCAGAATGGAAAATGTGGAATGAGCAACAATGAGAAATAACTGAACTTTGTTGACAGACTGAGAAAAAATAAAATTTGAGTTAACCTAAGAAAATACTTCCTAATGATTAGAGGGCCTTAAAATGGATACAGTTTTAAGTTTATTTGGCCCATGTTAGCCTTTGTCTGAAGAGGGCCAGTATCAAATTAATTACTAATGAAATTTCTTTCATTCTTTTCCAGCATTTATGTAACCATTTTGGATTAATAACATGATATATACCAGTGCATCAACTTATTTCCCAATGTATCAGGATTATCAGTTAAATTGGCAAATAAAATTATAAATTCCCTATTCATTTTGTTCCTAAACACTATGTAAAATTCCGCTAAACACTGCTTGCCTCGAGCTATTTTGTATAGCAAGCCAATATAACAGTATGTAAAAAACGTTTTAATAAAAATTTCCTAACGTAATTTTTACAATATCCTGTTACACATAATTATTAATAATGAACTGCAATGTTTGCTAGTGACTGATGCCTATCATCGTGTTGCACTCATTTCCCTTACACGCCTTACACACAAGTGCACCACTTCTCTCCATTAATGCTAACAGTGAATATTTTAGCAGCCGATGGCCACGTCATTAGTCTTGGACTGACTTATAGGGTGTGTGCAACAGAAAATATTTCGCTTTTGGAGAACAAGAAAAAGAGGTTTATTTGCATTATGTTTATTAATTTGTGCAGTTAAGCAGTGTCTGGTAAGTTAATGTTTAAGAAAAAATATTAATTTCTATTAAAATGTTCTATTATGTTAATGATGACTCATTTATTTCAGCCCTTTGTGTTCAGCATGTCTCTATCAAAATAAACCTATGTTTCTATGAAAATTGAAGCTTTTTTTGTGGCCACATAAACGTAAACCCATGTTAGCCTTTGAGTTTGACATGCTTGTTGAACACATTCAAAACAATTTTAAAAAATTATCCCATTTTATGCAGCATTCTAATTTATAGAATCTATGAAAACACAACCAACTATTGTTGAACTGCTCAATGAAGGCTGGCGTCTGGTGTGTGTGTAGAAGGAAGTGTGTTAAGTGACAGAGTTTGAAAACAAACAAAAAAAATCAACCCAATGAACAGTATTTCACAAATCTTCGTGGGAAAAAACGATATCCAAGAAAAAGTAACACCATGAAAATCAATGTTGAGAAGAACAAGAAAAGTTTTATAATTATGCACTTTATTTTTATTTACTATACCAACATTTTCAGGAGACTTTACATTTAGTTTTATAATTCATTTTACAAGCAAATTTTAATATACAGTATTTACTTTGAACTGGTTTTTAAAAAATCAGTGGGAAAAACAATACTGCAGATATTAAAGACTGGTGTGTTTTTGTTTTTAGTTAGTAATGACATAGAGACTTTGAATTCTTTAGGTCAATTTTTTGCTATGGCAATGCTTTACCAAGGAGAAAATGGATAGCTTTTCCTTAACAGTTAAAGCATCTGATGTACCTTTAATTAATAGCATAGTTGTAGATTGTCACCTACCATCATAATCATTTATTCAAATGTATTCTTTCAAATTCCTGCAGCAAAAACACTGAAGGGAGGTGTGGAAAGAAATTAGATAATTTAATTCAAACATCAAAATTAAGAAAAATAACAAGGCCATTATCCCCAAGGAAAATATCAGGTATTTGTATTATAGCTTATAATTAATTTTAATGTGTGCATACGCATGCAAACATAACCAACTAATCCATAAACATGGAAACCTCTGTAAGTCTGAGTGAACAGAAATGTGCTGCAGGCTTGCTGATCTTTAGCGCAAGCCCATTTGGTGATTCCAAATCCCATCCTGTGCCCTGGAGACCAGGAAACGGTCCTGACAACTGCTCAGACAGGAGGTGCCTCCATCTAACACCAGCTGTGCTACAGAAAGACTTAGAAGTGTCAGTCACAGGAGGTCATGTTCTCTCTGATGCATTGAGTAAAACACTTAAGGGGTCAATGAAACACTCAGTGAAACACTCAAGAAGTTAGTGCTTTAGTGGGAAAAGTGGCATGTGGAGGGTGTAATTCTGTGAACCGCTGTGCTTCCAGAGCAACAGTTAAAGATAAATGTATTTCAACAAAAAAGCCACACCCAAATAGGAGGCATTTGGATATTTCAGGCACAGCTCCAAGCAATTACGCTCATTTAAAGTGCAAATCTGATATTTTCTTTCTAAGTAGGCTTAACTTGTTAAAATATTTAGTAGGTTCCTAATATCTATATAAATACAAAACAGTAGTTGATATGCCCGAAGATATTGCACAAATTAAAATGAAGACTACAAGAGAAAAACATTAGAGGGCCTCAGCCTTTAGAAACGTCCTCAATGACTTTCACATCTAAACGATGTGGTCCTTTAATGCACCAGTCATCTGCACCTGGCGGATAACCTCCTCACGCCAGGCTTTCTTTAAAGAATTTTGTGTGCATCCCATTAACAGCCCAATGTATGCACTTGTACATACTCTAGTAATTGTTCTCTTTCACAATGTGGAACTTAACCCGTCCCCAGAAAACTTCTTCCTCGGGGCTTGGATTCATGCACTGCAGCAATCTTCACTGAAATCACAAGAACTGAGATAAAAGTGACCTGAACTACTCAGTGAAGGCTGAGCATTTTGTGCATGTAGAAGGAAGTGCATTAAGTGACATACAGAGTTGATATACAGAAGCATTAAACGTAGATTAAGCTAACTCAAGCAAGCTATAGCCTCACCTCATTTCCGACTTAACATTTACTAAGGAGCAGCCTAACACAGTATTCTTGCATTTTAAAGAAAACTGCAGGCAAATACTAATACTTTGTTGGTTTTGTGAAAGCATCCTCAATGTTTTTCTCTGCTTCATAATTATATTGATGAGCCTTCTGCCCAAATTAAGGCTCAACGGAGGTACAAAGAGTTTAAAATGATGGGTTCATTCATAATTCTGCATATTAATCAGGGAGAAAAAAAGAGCAGGAAAATATCAGAATAAAAGAACTGCAGAAGCCAATATTTTTATGTAATAGACATTTCCCTCAGACTAGACGGTTAAAAATAATGTAAAAAATTAAAACTTTTCCTTTAAAGATAAAGGTCTACTAATGACTGCTACACAAGAGTCTATGTGCTCTGTGCTGCAGGTCAGCTCGGCTCCAAGGCCTGTCCCTCAGCACCTGCTCAGCTCTGCAGACTCAGGCCCATGACCTGTGGCACGGAGCCCCCCACCTCTGTGTGGTCTCCTCTTTTCCGACTGCCTTCCAGGGTCCCGGCATCACTGTCTTTTCCAAAGAACCCCCCTCTCATGATATGTCTATCAACTTCTAAATCCGCCAAAGGCCTCCTGACTCATCAGGATGTTTTATGTGGAGAAATACAGCATGTCCCCCAAAGTGTACACACATTTTGAATTATTATAAAGTCAGTGTTTACTTAACATACAGTTCACTTTTAAAATTTAAAGGAATCTACAGAAATATTTCGTCAATTTGAAAATATTTCTATTTTCAAACTGATGACTGGTTTGGTCCAGGCACTGCTGATAATGTGAAGCAAACATCAAGAATAATTTTGTTTGATATTTGTGCGCCCTCAATGTCGACGGTTGTTGGTTTTGTATTGTAAACTGTATCTTCTATACATCCTCATTAAAAAGTCTAGTGACATTTTAGGATAAATTTTCTTTGTTCAAAGCTTAGTCTGGCTTCACCCATCACTGTATTTCAAACCGGTTAACCCTGAAAGGAGTGAAAACTCGTGAGTCACCAGATGCTAAAGTGTGTATACGTTTTTGGGGACCCCTCTGTAGTGTCACAACACCTGCTCATAACACATGAAGTCAGCTTCTTTCTCCTCCCAAATGAAAGAGCACCTGTGCCCACCGATAGCTGCAGTCATCACTGCTCGTCTCTATGAACAAACAAGAGCTTTGCTGCGGTGCCTTGGTACCAATTCCTTCTGGATGATGTGATGTGAAGATGTTTGTGAACTTTAGTGTTTCTTCTGCAGAAGTGCTGCCAAAAGAGAGAATGGCATCGCCTGCTACCAAATCCAAGAATGGTTTGTACCCAGCAAAGGGCAAATTCACCAGAATGGTACAGGAAGACTACCTCAAAGTAGTAGTATTCCATCAACTCTTGAAATTTACACTAAAGTACCTGCTGTTATTTCTCTAAAAAGGGGCTGGTGTTTCACCAACGTACATTTTTAAAAGGAATCTCTAGAAATGTGAGTGGCTAGTTTTTTGGCCAGAACCCCTATTGATACATTTTGGTCAGCTGATCACAACAAAAATCTACATTGTGAAAGCCCATCTCTCTAAAAGACAGTAACTCTAACCAAAGCCACAACAGGCGAACCACCTAAGGACATGATCTGGGAGAGCAGGGCACACTGACGGAGCTTCTAAAGAGCGCCCATAGCATGATTAGGTCAGAGTTCCTGGTCCCCTGGCGCTCCACAGCTATCCTCCTAGGACAGTAGTTAAGCACACTGCCACTGATATATCTTTTGCCACCTTTAATAAAACACAATTTCCACTCTCTAATTCTACTTCTCTCCCAAACCTACTTTTTAAGAAACTGACATTCAAATATACACCAACATAAAGGGGACCTGACAACTCAGCAAAAGCGCTGTGTAGTCTAGCTTTCTCAAAATGGTCTACTTACATTTATAATTATTGCCAAAATATTTTAGCTTTTTTTTTTTTTTTTGCTACAGAAAATAGTCTAAATCCCTATGCATGGGATATTTATATCCCATCCGAAATTTGTGCGAACATTTCAAGCCCATTATTCCGGTCTTCAGATATTAGCAGAAAGTCAATAAATATACATATTACAATAAAGACTTAATTTAAAATATATGCTGTGGGATTTTAAAACAGCTATCATGAATCCATAAGCCTATAGGGTCTGAATTACCAGCAAAATTCTAGCACCAACACATTACAAATGAATACACCTTTAGGGTGTAGGTTTCAAGATGTGTCTTAAACTTTCCAAAATTTATCCAGTACCAAAAGCAAACACAATGGTGTGCATGTATAAACAAAATGTTAAAGTGACATGTAATTGGTTTATACATCCTATGAAACATTTTATCCTGGCTACTTGGTAAGCTAAGATTGAGAGCAGCTTGCTGATGCTAGCAAGGAAAGATAGAACTCATAGCTTCCTACTGAAGGCAGGGTCCTTTGTCCATCATAGAGCTTGAGCATAGACCTTTTCAATCTACGAATCACTGGCCAAAACCTTGCTTACAGACGACCTACAACCTCCCACTACCACCAAATCTTTACTTAAAAGAAGAACCATGGTCACAAGAGGGCAAGTGAAAAAGAGTGAGGCTCTGACCACAACCAAACCAGACCGTAAGAGGACAAGGGGCGTGAAGTGCATGTCTTGCCTGCTGCGTGAAGGACTGTGCCTTTTCTGGTGTGCGAGCAGCGGTCACAGGATGAGAGCCTCTGTGGGCCTCTGAGATGGGAAAGCAAACGCTCATGTTCACCTGAGAGAAATACACTTCACTGCTATGTGCTTCACCCAGGATATAAATGGAAGAGCCCAAACGAGTAGAAACTTCCACATTTTAATGTTTTAAGATTTGCAAGCTTTTAATGGAACCTCCACCATGGCAGCAAACTTTATGTAAAGCTATTACAGATTTTTTTTAAAAGACAAATTGGCAGGTGATGGCTATGTACTTAGTGTATCTTTGGTTTAGGAAGACGAGAATACCGATTAGACGACAAACAATCCCCAGAATTCAAATTGCCATTCGGGTTCTGCATGATCTCTTTTCTCTTTGTTAATGGCCTTGGGATGCTTGTTTTGGCCTGGAAGTTTTGAGGCTCTGGTCGGGGGTTGCTGATTTGTTTTTGTTTGAAAGAGCCAGAAGGAGGGCGGAGCTTAGATGTTCGTGGATTTAGATTATTTGCAAGACTTGTTTGACTAGATGTTAGCTGAATTTTTGCTGAATTACATGGTGCAATTACTGGTGAGTTCTTACAGGTGGGAGTCCTACTTGGGGATGATTCAGAAACTGAAGGCGGTACCAAAGAACTCAAGATGGATGGCTTCAAAAGCTGCAAGGATTTGGGCTGAGACGTGTAGTCCTCTGGTAAAGACCGGTTTCTTCCAACTCTCTTAGCCTGGTCTCCTGCACTCGATTGGGTAAGTGTTTGAGAAGAAGTGGGTACCACCTGCATGTCATTAATTGGATTATTTGCCAAATGACAAGGCTCTGGAGCATCCACAGTCATGTCCCAACCTGCTTCTGAAGGTGCACTCTTAGCCACCTCCTCAGTGAGCTGCAGGCTTGAGGAGAAAGGCTGGCCTTCCAGGCTACCACTGCCTTCTTGCTGCGAGTCATGTGCAAAGCTGTCATCCCGGCGTGCGGCCCCTGGATGGGCGCCCTGGACCTCGAGCTCACTGTGGTCCTCACTATGCTGCCATTTTGTTAGTTTTCCCTGGGCGCGGTCTGTGGGTCTGGGAAGGCTGCTGGAAGGCTGTAGTACTTGAGGCTATTAAAATTAAAAACAACATTAGCAACAACTCATTTTAGAATTGCCTTCCAGAATTAATATACGTTCCAATTCAGCTGTGTTGGTACTTACTACATTTTAATATAAGAAGTATGTGAGATTCTTTTAAATTAAAAAATAAATTGCAACATTCAACTAAATATATGAGACATACTACAAGAATGATAATGCAAACAAAAGTGATACAGGCAGTAAACACTAAACAAGATTCAAAATCAAACAGGAGGAAAGAAAAATCTTAAAAGTACTGATTTATTGTTGAAAAAAGATTCCTGCCTCAATTGATTCATTACGTATTTACAACTTTATATGTAAGAGTTTGACAGAGGACTTGCATGGCACTTTGGTTTAATCTCCATAAAGCATCCAGACAGTAACTGTGATCTTCAGAATATTACCAATTTTTAAGATTTTTTTTTGAAAAGGAAAGCGGTACACCACTTTATCACACGAGTGGAAGAATTCCTTTAAAAGTATCAAGGTGCAGTACTCTATGGAGAATTAAAATTACCAGCAAATAAGGTTTAGAATTAAGATTGTATTTTCAGTAGATATGAAATTGTATTTAAACAAAAAAATAGATCAATGCACGTAGCTAATGCTAACCCACCTATAAGGTTCTTGCTGAGATGCTTCAGAGTAACATATGTTCACCCTTGTCTGTCTGTCTCACTGCCATCTGAGGGATCAGCTGAGATTCTGCTATGGCTGGCATGCAGAAAGCAAGTTTGCCTTCCCAACAAAATTAAAACCCACTCAACAAAATTAAAAATGATCAGCCTTTGGAAAGATGGCTGAGATTAAACAAATTTGAAATGGCCTGTAACTTGAACTAAAGCTCAGAAGCCTACAATAGCAAAGTTCTCAAAAGGCCCACGTGCCTTGCACACACTTTCCTGGAGCTCACCATGTGGTTAGATTCTATACAATCAGAGGAAATGTGCTACTTCCATTACTTTTGTGCATTCGCAAAGAAATGTGAATCTTTAAGTTTTCTTTCAATGGCCCAAAGAGTAGTTTACATGGGGCAGAGCCTATTGGTTCTGTCCTGATGCAAGGCAGTTGCTACAAATGTAAAAACACACACAACCTCTTTCTATTAAATAATGTGGCTCAAAGTATCAAAAAGTCTGGCATGGGGCTTTGAAACATGAATTTAAAGGACCATTTTTTTTACTAATAAAATAACTTTTAAAACTATGCTAATCCCTAAACAAACCTACACAGTATTTCTAACTTCTCCACAGAAGGGGTGAATCTGTGGATGGCACGCTGCATCCATCACCTGTCCTGCCGCTTTCCCTACCTTCCGCACCAGCACTGAGCAAAGGCATAGGGTCAGCCACCAGGGAGGTCTGGGAACAAGCGCACTGACTTATGAAGGGTAGAGGCCATGATGGCAAAGGGCTGACTTGATATTTAAAAATTAATAAAATTGCCCTAGCTGGTTTGGCTTGGTGGATAGAGCATTGGCCTGCAGACTAAAGGGTCCCAGGTTCGATTCTGGACAAGGGCATGTACTTTGGTTGCGGGCACACCCCCAGTAGGAGGTGTGTAGGAGACAGCTGATCAATGTTTCTAACTCTCTGTCCCTCTCCCTTCCTCTCTGTAAAAAAATCAATAAAATATATATATATATTTAAATTTAAAAAATAAAAATATTCTAATCTAATAAGAGTAATATGCAAATTGATCATCACTCTGAGACACCTAAGCCACACCCAAGCCAAGCCACACCCACCAGCCAATCAGAATGGCTGTATGCAAATTAACCCAGCCAAGATGGAGGCCAGCAGCCATGGAGCTAGAGCAAGCAGGAGGCTTCCATTGCAACTGCCTGCCTAAGCTAGCTGGGCCTCTACTAAGGCAACATTCTTTCAATTATAGAAGCCATGGAGCTGAAGCAAACAAGAGGCTTTGTTATCTGCCTAGGCTTTGGCTTAAAGCAACAGTGTTTCAATTATATAAGATAAATAAACCCCAAAAACCTGATTCCAGCCAGCCTCGCTGGGATGTTGGGTCAGTGGCAATTGTGGGCAGCCTGAAAACGGCCCTCAACCCCTCACCCAGGCTGGCCAGGTACCCCAGTAGGGACCCAAACCGTGAAGGAACTGTGGGCAGCTTGAAAATGGTCCTCAGCTCCTCACCCAGGCTTGCCACATCCACACTGGAGGGCTTGGCCAGCCTGCAAACCGCCATCAGCCCCTCATCCAGGCTGGCCAGGCACACCAGCAGGTGGACATCCCCCAAGGGGTCCCAGACTGCAAGAGGGCACAGGACGGGCTGAGGGACCCCCCCCACTGAGTGCACAAATTTTTGTGCACCGGGCCCCTAGTAAATTAATAAAATCAAGACAATGACTATTCAAAATCAATTCATAAAAATATATTAAACTCTTACTTGAGAATGTTTAAAATAAATAAGCTATCTCAGTTTTTACTTCAAGTGAAATATCCTAGACTTTAAAGTCAGTGGGCATTTTCACAATAAGTCACCACAGAGATGAATAAACTGTCCTTAAAGAATGAAGGTTCTTAAAAAAAAAAAAGAAGAATGAAGGTATTAAAATCACCATGTAGCTAATTCAAAAGACACTCCTTGGAGTTTCCTTGAGAAAATGACCATGCAAGCCCATATCAGGCAAACAAAAATATACCAAAGAGGGAAAAAGCAACTGAATGACTTTGTCTTCCCCTTTCACCCTAAAAACTATAGTTTCAAGTTAAACTTTTTTAAAAATATATTTTATTGATTTTTTTTTACAGAGAGGAAGAGAAAGGGATAGAGAGCTAGAAACATTGATGAGAGAGGAACATTGATCAGCTGCCTCCTGCACACTTCCTATTGGGGATGTGCCCGCAACCAAGGTACATGTTCTTGACCAGAAGCAAACCTGGGACCCTTCAGTCCACAGGCTGATGCTCTATCCACTGAGCCAAACCAGTTAGGGCTCAAGTTAAACATCTTAAAGCAACTAAGACCTTTGAAAATATCAGTAACAATTTAAAAAATGATGACTTCATCATGATATGTCTACTGCCAGTAAGAAAAAAAGATATAAATATGTGCTAAAAGCATAAAAGGTATTATTTTTCTAATTAAGGTGAAGCAATAAATTGATTTAAAAAATCAACTCTCCAGCAAAGGGGCACTGTGAACTGTAGATAAATTACCCATTTGTACTGTTCTGATTACTTGTCTTAGCCAACTGACTATTACTTATCAGAGAACTAAATGGAAATACAGCAGAGAGAACGATGTCTGCTTATATTAAATGGAATGAAGCTCCACATCAAATATGAAAGAACTGGAAAAATAGGTTTTTAAAAATAAAATTTTGTCTTTTAACTGAGAGGAGTTAAGATTGAACAATTACATTTAAAAAGTCTACACTATCACTTAGTTATATTAAATAAATCAGTGGTTTCTGAATAATGAATATATAGATTTTCTATTTTTACTAAAAGTGGTGGATATAATTTTCCTATCCTAAAATAAAAGTATTGCTTTGTTGTTTAATTGAAAACTAGTCTGGAAAATAATTCTACTCTTGTAAAGAAAAATGTCTCTTACATTTTGCTAGTTGCCAGATGGGGGAGAAGGGGTGCTGGGGGATGGGAGAAAAAGGTGAAGGGATTAAGAGCTACAAATCTGTAGTTATGTCACAGTTATCTAATCTAATAGAGAGGGAATATGCTAATTGACCTTTATGCCGTCGCAAAGATGGTGGTGCCCACAGCCAATAAGGAGGGAATATGCTAACTGACTGCCCCACCCTCAAAGATGGCAGCACCCACAGATACAAGACAGTGGTGCTCAGTCCCCTCAGCCCTGCTGGGGCAGCAGGTCCAGCCTTGCCATGCGCCTGCCTCTGGAGCCCCCCAGTCTCCTCTGCCCCCCAGCTGCCCAGGGCCAGCCTGAGGTGCAGGTAAGCCTCAGATGGCGGCTGCCCAGCCCCCCAGGCCACCCAAGGCTCAGGTAACCAGGCCTGGCCAAAGCTTGTGCTGCCAGCAGTGGCAGCAGCAGAGGTGTGATGATTGGGGCGTCACCTTCCCCTGTTTGCCGGGTTGCCTCCCACCCCTGAGGGCTTCCAGACTGTGAGAAGGGGCAATCTGAAGGACCCCCCTTCACTACATGAATTTTTATGCACCAGACCTCCAGTGAGGATATAAAGTGCAGCATAGGGAATACAGTCAATAATATTTTATTAACTGTGTATGGTGGTAGATGGGTACTAGATTGATCAGGCTGATCATTCTGTAAGTTATATAAATATCAAATCACTGAGTTGTACACCTGAAACTACTATAATACTGTATGTGAATGGTAATTTAAAAATAAAAAATTTAATTAAAAGAGTCTCTAGAACAAGATCACTATATGACTACAGCAAGGACCGAGGAAATGACCTGCACCTGTGGGAGATTGTGGAGAGCTGGTTACCACCCAGGACTGGGCAGCTGAACAAGCTGCCTCTTAGCATCCAGCAAGCAAAGGAGAGATGCATCCTGATAGATTGCTGCTTGCAGTACCACTACCCCAAATTCTAAACCCTCAACTGTATCAATATAAAGGGAAAATGTTAACAATTCACCTTGCCCACTTTCACTACTGTTTCTATGCTCTCAGACAACTTTAGAATAAATTCTAAATATAAAAAGAAATATCTCATATTTTCATGAATAATAAGACAAAAAGGAAGGAATATTAAAGACCATTCATCCATTTTTTAAATGTCAATGATGTGTTATGCACTGTTAGGTGTAGGAAAATATGATGGAGCTGAGCACAATGCTATTCCTATGGTGGAGAGGCCTAGGGAGAGAGATAGCTAAACAAATGATGAGACCTTGCCTCCAGCACAACACAGGACAAAAACAAAACACATGCCTGATGAGAGAGGTCACAGAGGACATCCAAGAATTGCAAACATCTGAGTTTTAAGATGAGTAGAAGTATGCCAAGTAGACAAAGGGGGAAGAGGATCCAGTGTGTGGAAGACTAGTATAGGGCACAGAGGCAAATTAAGAACATGGGATGTTCTAGTAACTTCAAACCATTAGACTGAACTTGGAAAGCACTGTCTGGTGAGAAGTGTAGGTGAGAGTCAGCTCATAAAGGAACTCAGGTCAGGCTAAGCAGGTTTGACCTGTGCAGCAGGTGATGGGAGATGATGAACTGTGAGCAGCAGAATCATTTGGATCCGATGTGTATTTTACAATGTACTGGTGGAATCCATGAGGAATGTAAGGGGAGGGAATGAGACTGTAGGCAGCACAGCCAGGGGTTGCTGCCAGCAGCAGGAGTAGATGGTAAGGGTCTAACATCAGGACAGTGACAGAAACATGGGAAGGATGGGAAGAGATTCTGAAGGCGGGACAGGTAAGAGGCTGCTCAGGAGGAACTTCAGCTGAGTCGCAGTTTTCTGGCCTTGGAGATGCAAGATGAGTGCTGCTCTGCACAAGAACAAATGCCGCAGGGGAAGCTGCCACCACTTCAGCCTCAGCCCACAGTACTCCAAGCAAAAGGAACCCCACTACAGGGGCCATCAGGAAACGCCCATAGTCACCAACAGGTAGAACTCAGTCCTTGAGCTTGTAGAAGGGTTGGTGACTGAAGCTCTAAAATGTGGACCCAACTTAGACTTTACAGGGCCAAGTGCTTCTAAATGGACCCAGTAACATTCAGTCTTACTTTGGTTACACATGTGCTTCAGCACACTATTCTGAGAATTCTCAGAAGCAATGATTACAAGTGTCAAGGTCAAGAGTGCTAGCAACAAGCACTACTGGGTAATTAATTGTGCAAGGGATTATTAGGCATCTTCAATAACCATCTTTAAACATCTATTTTGGTATGTTTACAAAGATAACCAGATACTAGGTGCTTCTAAAGGTATGTACCAGCTTTATTCATTGTTTGTTGTTGTAGTTGGTATCCCTAGTATTTGGCACATAATCCTATTCAGTAAAACCCTAATATGCAAATTGACCAAAAGACGCAACAACTGGTCACTATGATGCGCACTGACCACCAGGTGGCGGCAGTGTTAAGGACTCCTCGGGGGATGTCCAACTGTGAGAGGGTGCAGGCCGGGCTGAGGCACCCCCTCATCCCCCCACAGTGCATGAATGTCATGCACTGGGCCTCTAGTAGGAAATATATACTGTATACAACTGTGAGCAAAAGTAGTTCACAGTTATGAGTACATGAAATACAGAGTTAATAATCATAACCTGCATGTTTTTTGTCTATAAAACTAAAAACCTACTTTTGCCCATCCCAGTGTGTGTGTGTGTGTGTGTATGCACATATATATTTTCTAAAAAATTAATAAATTAATATTAGTGAGTGTTATATACAAAAATTACTTCTTTGGTAATAAATTATCAAAATGATACTTTCATATTAGGTCAATGATGCAGCACTAATTATCAAATAAAAACAAGCTTTAAAAAACAATGATAAAAAACAATAATTATAAAAATGTCTACCTTAAGCAAGTTTAAGATTAGCTTAGTGATTCATGATTAGAAGGACAGCAATAAAGATTATCTTTGAACTTGAACACAGCACTTCTCATAATGGCCCACCAGCCAAGCCACAAATGTGTTTTACGTGAAGACTACATATTTGTAGATAAAATGAGTTGTGAAAATTGTCTTAACAAGCATTCCGCTATTTCTATTTCTAACAATTAAATACATTTCATAAGTCATGGAAAATACTTATTATAAGACCTCCTAGCACATCAAATATGCTCAATAAATGTTATTTACAATTTAGGTGTGAAAATGATGACTTTAAGCCATGATCTTTTTGTAACTGGGTCTTGAAAAAAAAAGGCAAGTTCTATAGCAGTATAGTAATAAATTAGTTGCTACAGAGTAAGAAGTTTCAATAATGCCAGTCACATCTAAATGTTTTAAGTCCACAGCAGTTACATGTGATATGACATAGAGTCAAGGCTCCTCTCTGGAGATACACCAGAGTTAGGACATGCAAGACACTTTTATGTTTAGAAAAAGTCTACATGTGGCTATATGAAGGAACTACAACACAGTAGTGAATCACTTAGCTCTTACAGTCAGACGGATTTGGGTTGGAATCCTGAGTCTATCACTTACTATGGGTGAGATACTGAGTGAATTATTCGTACTAGTTCCAAGATTTTTAGCATTTCCATAAGAAACAATACTCATAGTAGTTTCCATAAACATTCTAAAGTCACCAATAACAATAAAATGGCAGCTAGATACATCACGTCCAGATAAGAGTAAAAAGATGTCAAAGTCGGTAAGGCAGAAAGTAGAAAATGTTCTCAAGTGTCATAAAGTTACTGCATAACAGAAAACAGGAATTACTTCACATTATTTTCTTGGTACATATAAGGTTATTATTAATATTAAATACATTTTAAAGAAAGACAGAAATGGTGCCATCTGTAACATGTCTATAATTTCATGCAGGCTCTGACATGCATCATGCAAACTGGGGAAAAACAAAAACACAAGAGTGACAATGAGGACGGTGGTAGAAGAATCTGAAATTGTACTGTACCACGCTTTGTCAGAGAAGTAATGGACTAACTTCTCAACTCCTTGCCAAAGGCGTAATGGGAGAGCAGAGACAAGAAAGAGACAGGACAATGGTGTCAGAGAGCACACACACACCCAGGAACTGCAGGGCTTGGTAGCAGCCAACAGTACCTGCTCTGCCTTTGTTTTTCTCTAGGCATCCTTAACGTGTTTGTATGAAATGAAAACATTTTAATAGATTTATACTTTCTTGCTCAAGTCTTATATTTTCTTGCAAGTTAACACAAATAAATATTTATATCCACAGAACAGTGTCTATAAAAGTTCTCATACTTAAAAGGAATCACTTGAAGAATTTTTCCAAATAAAATGTTCAAAAGAATTCTGACACAATTTAATATTCATACTTCAAAGGTCTAAAAAGATTTAGCTGTAATCCCTTACAAAAAATAGAGATTATTTTTAATAATTTCAGAGTCTTCCACATTATAAACTAAACACAACTCAGTATTTGTGAGTTTACTTTGATGACTGCTGCTGCATTAAAGAGTAATAAAAGCATAATCTGATCTGTGTATGTCTTAAATATAAGTGAGGCTCCACACATCACTGCAGAGATGGAGATATGACTGAGCCCTGGTCTAACTATAGTCCCCCCTTGTTTACAAGTTCAGTTACCTGAGGTCTCAGGTACCTGTGATCAGCCATTGTCTGAAAACATTAAATGGAAAATCCCATGAATAAACAATTCTTACGTTTTTAGCTGTGTGCTGTTCTGAGTGGTCTGATGAGATCTCACTCCCGAGACCCATGGATGTAAACCACCCTACATCCACACACATCCACACTGTGTGTGCCACCTGCCATAGTAACTGAGGACTCTGCTGTTTCATGTACACAGTCCCACAGAACTCATGTTCAAGTCACTCTCAATTTACATAATAATACCCCAAAGCACAAGATAGTGATGCTGGCAATTTGGATGTGCCAAAGAGAACCATAGAGTGCATGCTCTTTAAGTTGAAAAGGTGTGTGTGTATAGGAAGAAAAACAGTGTATACATAAGGGTTTGGCACTATCCACGGTTTCAGGCATCCACTGGAGGATTCTGAATGTATCCCCTGAAGATGAGGGAGACCACTGTAGGTAAACGAATTCCACTTTATACTTCACACAACCTGCTCACAGCCTCCAGGCTTCTTGGAAACCAGGAATGCTCTTGTTTCCTTACAGCTCAGAATGTACCTCGACTCTCAGAGAGCTCAGAAGAAATACCTGATTTATAAACATAAATTATAAACAAACAAAGAAATTCATGGGCTCTTCAAGTTGATCAGTTAACTGCTTCAGTGTACAGATGATGTGTTGTAGAACTGTGCACCTGAAACCTGTATAATTTTGTTAACCAATATTACCCCAATAAATTCAATAAAAAATTAAAAATTAAAAGAAATACCTCCCTCCCCTCAAAAAAACTATCAGTGAATAATAGTGACTTAAAAGTAAGCATTTACTATACAGGTACAACCAGTATAAGATGCTTAATTTTCATATCTCTGAGACACAGAACCATCCGTATCTAATTTGGGAATGCAAAGTAGTTCAGAAAACAAAACTAAATTAACTTCAAAATAGCACAATTCCCTGGTCTGGCCAATATGCCTGGTCCATTTATCCAGAGCGGGATATGCAGGTACTAGCACAGCACACACAGCTAGCGTCCCATAGTCTGCAGAGCAGGCTGTTACGAGGCGTACACAGAGAATGGCAGCCGCTGTGTTTCTCATAATTGCAAGGTGTCAAGAGAGAAATGAACTCATGCCTAAGATTAGAGGACAGCCTCCTGGAATATGAATTTTATGCACATTTCTAGTCAATTAACCAATACTAAACAGCACTTGAATTAGCTGCAGAAATGAACAAAGAACCATATTCTACAGTAACTGCACTTCAAAGAAGTAGCTACTGTAAAATTCAATTGTTCCATTTTTACAGTTACCCCTAGATTCCATTTCACTGGAAAATATTTTATTTTTATGAAAAGTCACTCCTAAAGCTAACTTCTCACTAAAGCACTGAAATTGATACACTTCTCATATGTGAAGTTAGTCAAGTAGTGAAGCCACTCTGATGAGCCATGTTAATGCCCACCTTAAACAACACATCAGTAGCTCTAGAAAGCGAGCTTTAATTCCTCTAGAAATTGACTGAAGTAGAGATGTTGACACTGACTTATACGCAAGAATGGCCTGCACTGAAACAGTATCTCTATGTACAGGGAAAAATGGAGACAATATCAATGCCCAACAACAGGAAACTATTAAATAAATTAGAGTATGTCCACATGATAATATAATGTCATGAAGCCATTAAAATGATGTTTTCAAGAAATATTAAATATGTAAGAAATGTTCACATAATGACACTATGTGAAAAAAAGCAAAACAAAAATTGAGAAGAAGGCATGAGAGTGTCAAATGTCCTAAGAGAAAGTACTACTTGGAGAATCTTTTATCTGAATGGTAACTTTATGTGCAATATGCTGAGAGTTGAATGCACAGTTCCATTCAGTGAATACACACTGGACTGTAATGCAAGTGCTGCTTTTCAAAAAGAGAGGGAAAGAGGAGGATATAAGACAATATAATCACCATTCTTCATGGCGTTCTGATGAATACAGTTAGTTATTATAATATAAATTTAGAAATCAGGCAGCATTACAAAAAACTGCTGGGCTATTAAGACATAAACATGATATATGTGATTTTTGCTGTTTCAAAACATTTTTTTCTTCCCATCTCAGTTACTGTACATATAAGCTACAAGTAAATAACATTTCTAAATTCTTTCAAGCAAGGTGTTAAACAGAAAACTTTAAAAGTCATACTAGGCATTTTAAGAAGTTGGTATTATTTCAAAATAAACTTTTTGAATAAGTTATGTATTCCTAAAAGCATATACTCTAGCAAGAAATCTATTTGAGATTACCACTAAGGCTTTTTACTTGCCAAAAGGAATGATTTTTGTTAACTGTGCGGTAGGTTAGCTGTTGTTTTTGATTTCACACAACTGGAAATTAGAACAACTGGCCCAATGCCAGCCAAGTTGATCTGGACAAAAGCTGAGGTGCTTAAAGAGACAGGAGTACCCCATGGGGAGATGCTTTCTGCTGGCCCAGAGAAAGCTCTCATTGGAGACTGGAGGTCAGACAGCCTCACCTTGAGACTAGTGACACACTGGAGAAAAGAAATGTAAGTCAAAATGTCTTGAGAAAGAAAAAAAAAATACTTGAAGACTAGGACTTTCCTTTTATTTCCATCTTTCCAGAATTATTCTTAAGTTCAGCCAAGGGCATCCCTGGCCAGGGCAGCTTCCTGGCGTGACCAGAGCTACACACTCCCTGTGAACATGAGTTGTTCACTCTGCATTTGGTGACCAGGCTATCTTTTTATGCTGGAAGGCCTATTTGTTTGCTTATTTATTTTTAAAGTCTCATCCTAGGGCATGCTTTATGGAGAGGGGGTGGGAGGGAGTGAGTGAGAGAAAGAAAGAGAGAACTATATTGATGTGAGAGAGAAACATCAATCATTTGCCTTCCAGACTGGGGATTGAACCCAGGTAACCCAGGTTTGTGTTCTGACCAGGAATCAAACTGGCAACCTTTTGGAGCACAGAACAACACTCAACCAACTGAGCCACTCTGGCCAGGCAAAGTCCACTGTTGCTATACATTAAAAACAGATTGCCTGATGACTAATCACCAACTCTACCTGGCTTCTACATTTAGAATTAAAGGCAGTTCACTTAAGCTGATGTTCAAGAGAGCATCGGAAAGAATGTATTAATGAAACATTATAATGTATGCAAACTCTCTTAACTATCTATCATCACTTACAGAGTTCAAAAAAAAAATCAGCACTAGGAATCCCATATTAACTAAATGTGGAAACAAATATTATTTCACTGAATATTTAGTGTAGGAAAAGAAAATATCTGAAAAAAAACACTGGATTTGGTTCCATAATTCCATACCCTTTTCTTTCTCTATATTTTATCATTAAAAAAATAAAAATAATTATTTTATTGTTTAACTGCTTCAGCTGTTCTCAGGGTAAATTCAAAACTGTGTACTAGGCTAGAGCCTATTTCTCCTCAAAAAGAACATTTCAAGCTTAGCTCTCCGAAAGCTAAGAACAAGTCTAGTCGTCACTTTCCACGAATGTGGTCCTCCAAGTCTCAGGGTCAAGTCCAGGGCCAGTTCTCGCAGCTGCGCAGGCCGGGAAAGACTCCCGTGCACAGATACCGTCTAGGTGTCCCACACAGCCATGCTCTAGACAACCTACACTTTCTCTTACTAACTTGGAGCTACAGAGAAAGGATTTTTGTTCCAGAAAAGCTAGAAAGACAGGTCTTATAGCGGTGTTGCATGACAGTGCTCCTTCATAGCTGGAAATGAAAATGACAACTCTACATCCAACAGGAAAGAAGAGAGAAGCCTTTGCAGATGGAGGGACAAGGACATTTTAAGGCTGTACAGATAAGAAACTAGTGACATGCATGTCTCCAAGAAACACGTTTTTAAAACTACCTGGAACTATTTGCAATTCAAAATAATTGAACCTCAAACTTCACTTCCATATTGCAGCTACTGAGGGAAGAAGAATGGGGAGAAGCATGGTGAGAGAAAGAAACAAAGCTAAACGCAGGCTTCAGTAAATTCAGTCACATGTTAACCTGAGGTCACCCCATCACCATGCTGTTTACTGGCTCCAAGCCCAAAATACAGTCTCACTTGTAACTGCACTTGAAATTCAGAGTAATTCACTAGCAAGTTATAGTAATTCCTTATGAGCAAAAAATCTTTAAACAAAGAAGAAAATAAAGCAACTTACTTGAAGACATGAGAGGCAAAAAAAGGAGGGTTTACAAAGATGGTAGGAGATATAAAAGGAAGAGGAGGAAAAATAATTCCTCTTTTTGCTGGATCCACTAAACAAATTCACTTGCTACTAAATACTTGATATAAAAGCCTTTACAAACTCTCTATTCTATTTATATTTAAAACAAACAGCCAAAAAATAAACTTCAACATTGTCTCAAATTCATGATTCCTAATAATTTTGATTAATTAAAAAAATAAATTTTTATTTTAATAAATCACATTTTTAATTGCTTAAAACTGCTCCCTTCAATATATCACATAGAGAAGGAGAGTTTATAAAAAAAATTGATATGAATCACAAACCAGGGTAAATCTGTGGAGAAGGCATGAAAGTGCCTGACAATATTTATATCTCTTTTTCATTAACATTAGCTTTTTGGGGTGACTTTTCAAAAAAGATAAAATATAACCAACTTACCAGATGTATGTAAGTACATAATATAAAATAATATACAATGTTTTGGAAAGCAGATTTAATATAAACAAATCTTTTTAAGTCACATTAGAAATATTAGTAAACCATGCACATTCAAAAGCCATTTCTTTTGTACTTGTAAGCAGCTGATAAATTAAAAGGACACATTAATTGTTAAAAACCACCCTTGAAAACTGATTTATAAGATTTTTCTTTTAGAAGACAGTGAAAAGTAATTAAAGCCTTTTGATTAGGAAATGTTTAAAGAAATGTGCAATGGTCTGGTAAGCCTATTTCCTAAACAGTATGCATCTGTGCATTATACCACTGCTAATAGCATAATTTCCCCCCAGAAAACTCAGAGCCATTGAATTCCACATGGAATCATCAAACATGTGTTTGGAAGTGAACACACTGTTGTGACAGTGTACATCTTAAACATAACTAGGTCAAAACAATTTTTATTCACATATATCCAGGCCATGAAAAAGCACAATGCACTAGAGACAGATGAAGGTCAGCAGGGTTAGGGCCACTGGCAATAGGTGTTAACAGCTTTAGAATAAAAAGGAGTCAGGTAGCTTTCTGCAAGCTCTAAGTAGAAGTCTATTTACATGCAGTGGAAGGACAAGGGCATAATCCTGTAATCCAGAGGAGAGCCCAGGAAGTCTGGTTTAGCACATGCCTGCAGGTCACTTGAGCAGGGGGGCGGGGCTGGGAAGGGAACAAAGCATGCAGATGGGAAATACCAGGAGGGAAGAGGAGTGGGAGAGTGAGAGACACAGACTCACTCTGTCTGCGGTGCGGTGGCACAGTCCTTGGGGTCCCCTGGAAGAAGCCCTGCCAAGGAGAGAAGGAGGGAGCAGAATACCCACCCTGTGTAGAGAAAGACGGGGTAGGGAGGTATAATAAAAAAGGGAACTGAAAAAGAGAAACCAGTCATACTTAAAAAAAAACAACACAATAGTGCTTATGAGAAGATAGATTTCATTTTTTAATATAGGCAGCTCAAATTACAAAAAAACACATAATTCCAAACTGATTTGTTTTTCATATATTTTAAGAAAAAATTATTTTCTTCTAATATTTGTATTTAATAAACAAAAAATATTCTTTCTGACATACATTACATTTATCTTCATATATCTCTTTTTAAAGTAGCATATACCAGTTTTGCAAACAATGAAAGCGTTTAAAAGTGGAGATAAACTGTAGATGTTAAACAGACAGACAAGACATCAATTATCAATCAGGCAATAAAAAATTACCTCACAAAAATGTGCACTTCTTTTTAAGTCATTGGTTTTCAGAGGATTAGCAGATAAAGACCATTAGCTAAAGACAGCAGAACCAACGCAGCATTAAGAAGACTGAGGGTGAGGGCAGGAGTTGGGGTATGGGAGGACATTGGGGGGATTAGGACACATTTGTAATATCTTAATCAATAAAAAATAGATAAATAAATAAATAATGCTTGTCTCTCTTCACTAAATTGATTTCATGGATGGCTTATGGCTGCCAAAAACACTGCCTTAACCCACACTAGAAACTCTGATGGGTAAGTCTTTGAGGGTAGTTAGAGTTTTCCTTAAATTTGAATAAAATGCCAGCCACAGCAACTGGAAAGGATTCTGTCTGTTTGAGTGTATGTACTGCGCTTTTTTTTTTTTTCTGAAAAAGCAGAGTGATCGAGACTTAGTAGTGTATGAATGCTGACAACTGAAGTGGTCCTAGTAACTTTCAGACATCTTTCTGAAATGACAAACGTACTTGACAACTATTATTGTAGTTGTTTCTGAAAGATAGAAATGTTTTCTTCGAAGGTTGTTGGTGTTCCAGGATCATTTTATTGATTGCATTTCTATGTGTAACTTTTTAGAGCCTATTAAGTACATCTGCCCAATCATTCAATTGGCAGTGTTGCTACTTCTCTAAGTGCTGGGAATTTCATAACGGCAGATTATCTATAGGCACCATTTTTATGCCTTTGGTGTGTGGCCAAAATGTGTTGGTCTTCCTGTTGATAACCAGTTGTTATCAGCTGGAGCCACTCTTGCAGTCTTACCATAAAAAGGCCACACATATAATGCCCATAGAATGCTTGTGGAGCACATGGTATCTTAAAAAGCCCTGTATAAACTGTAGAGTACAATGTAAATTAAAAAATATGATTATTGTGAATTTTTAAAACAAACAAAAAAAGAAGACTGAGAATGCTGTGAGGGCCACTACATCAAGAATTTGACATGCAGGCCAGTGACACAAGCATGCCGTTTAATCTGAGTGACCTGTGGTTTCTTAGTTTTACTTATTTTAATAGAGATTGTCCAAAGTAGAATATATCTAAATGTCACTTACTTAAATTTCTTCACTTTTCAGATAAAACTGAGTCTTCAAAAAAGAATTTGTTCAATGTCACACAAATAGAACTGATAGGGGCAAAAACAGAATGTTGGGGAACCAGCTAGATTGTAAGGAATAGTAATCATACTCCGTTAACTGTGACTGTTTTGTTCGGATTAGAGAAGGCTCATGCTAGCCTGGCCGGCAGACCTACTCCAGATCTGGGAGCTCACCTGAAGGTGCAGACCCACCCCCACTTGGAGCTGTTGACCCTCATGGGAAGCTGAACAACTCTGCTGCAGGAAACAGAGTCGCCAGTCCTTGGAAGAGCTGCTCTCCCAGAATGCGGGCAGGACTGCCATAAGTGCTCATATATGATTGAACTCTGTCTTTGCTTAACTAACTTGAGAATGACAGGCAGCATGGACCCACTGATTGGCTACAGACTCAGATGGGTCTCATGTCTTCCTCTTCCTCGCCTCCTCCCTGACTGAAGCATAGCAATAAATAAAACTATTGAAACATTATCACCACGTAAAATGAGCCTGTAAATCATACCCAGTTCAATTTGCAAAAGAAAGTATGCATAATGTTTCAGACCAATTAATCTGTCATAGAAATGATGTTATTAGAAGATTACTAATGTAGTTTACTGGTGTTTACACATTTCAAGAACACTGATCCAAAATAACAATTTGTTTGCCCCTCTGTATCAGTAACATTCCTGGCTCAGTTCAGTATAATCAGATACTTTCAATTTCAAAGCGATCCTACATTGCTTGCTATAACATAAGTAACCCACTATTTTTTAAAAAGTCCCATTTTCTATGTTGATGAAGGGAAAAAACAGCTATAAGTTACTAAATAGAATTAATGACCTTTAGAATATCCTAGTAAATAAAGATCCATTTTTTAAAAATTACTACTTTCTTCATGAATTAGCCATAGATGTTTCTGAAAATACTTAGAAAATATTTAATAGGGCGATGATCCCAGGTACTCTCCATAGATATTACCTGATAAAACTCTATTCTGCTCTTTCATAAATGTTTTTGTTCAAAAGCTATAGACAAAACAAGTCCCAATGAGTTTCATCAGGGCCAACTTCTACCCACCACACTGGGTAGAGGCCCTTGCAGGCAGGGGTTTTGTACATAAGCTAACCCAGCAGTCAGAGTCCTTCTCAAAGAAACAGGTTCTCTCTGGAGCCTGCGGAAAGAAAAGTCGCTGGGCCTGGGAATGGGACTGTTCCTGGGTCTTCCATAAACTCTACAATCTCAAGAAAGCCAGAGCTCCTCTGAGAGCCTCATTTTCTCCATTTGTAAGATTGGGTTTGGGATGTGCTGTAGAGTGAATATTTGTGCCTCCTAAAATTTCAAATGTTGAAACCTATTCCCCCAGTGTGGTTTGAATGAAGGTGAGGCCTTCGGGAAATGATCAGGTCATGGGGCAGAGCCTGCCACATGGGATCCATGCTCTTATAATAGAAGAAACCCCAAGAGCTCTCTGTCGGAGAACCAGGGCGTGGGCCTCACTAGACACTGAGCTGCTGGTGCTCAGACCGTAGGCACCCAGACTCCAGAACTGCTGGAAAGAACTTCTCTAGTTTATCAGCCACCAGTCCATGGTGTTCTGTGACAGCTGCCTGAACAGACTAAGGCAGAATGGCTCTTTCTAAAAAACTTCTTAACTTTAGTTCTTATAATTCAGTTACTCAAATATTTGTCCCTATTTTCACTTGTCCAGAATCACTGTTATCCTTTCACTTTGTAACTCTCTTTATAGGACATTTGAAACAATCCACTTTAGACTTAGTTGTCCCCCTAATACAATATCTATGCTAAATGTTCCCCTCCTCTGCCTAACAGCCCAGCCCCTAGCAGACTCTAAATAACTGTGTAAATTTAAATGAAATTAAAATAAGTTACTATGTTTATCTAGAGATGAAGCTGTAACATCCATCAGGCCTGGACATATACTGCAAGCAGTAAAGAATCTTAAAAACAAAAAAACAAAACAAAACACAAAAAAAACATGACAATCCATCTTCACTCCCCCAAGACCAACAAGTCAGGATCTCAGAGAGATCAGAGCATAAGAAGAGAAAGACAACCTGGTGAACTAAGCAGCTCTGCCTGCTACTGCCAATGGGAGCCCGTTCATTAAGCTGACTGAACAGTTGCCATCTGAGTTTATGCCTGAAAAGCAATAAATGTTATATATTTTATTTCTACCACTTAAAATGACTTCTTTCACTCCCCTACACTTCAAACCTATTTTCAAAAGCTCTTCCCGGTCCTACTTACAGTAACCATCACTCTAGTTTATACACACCCATGTTTCTTGGTGGATGCCTGTCACAGGGCATTTTTCTCTCTCTGTTCAATATGTTGATATAAATATTTTTCTTATTCTTCTAATACACATAACTACCCTTAAAATAATAGTTTTGTTACTTTTCTTGGTGTGAACTATAGCTTCTTGATAAATGACTCAAAAAGTAGAAACAACATATGGTGATTAAAATTTAGCAGAAGAGGGACTGCAGTACCAGCACAGGATGAAACAGATACACTTTTTCTCCTGCCAAGTATAGCGAACAACCCTGGATATTACATATAAAACATACAACTCTGAAGGGTGATGCTAAGAAGAGAGACCAGTCAGGGACCTTTAAATCCGAGGAAAAACATGGTAGATAATTCCTGGGTTTCCTTTTGGCCTAGTGTATCCTGGATTAGGTGACAGAAAGCAAAAACAAGAGGTCTCCAGTAAAACCTGTATCCTTCCAAGGTGTTGCTAGCCTAGTAATACACACCATGGACTTAGCCCGGCCCCATTCATCTGGCTCTAACACTGTCTTTCATGGATCTTAAGGAATGTATAGGAAATGTTTAAAATACTTATATATGGGGAAGAGGAAGGGATTTGAAAGAAAGTAAGGTTTCCATACTTAGTAGACTTCATAAATATAAGTACATTATTAAAATAAAACAAGATAGAACAAATGGAGACCAGCCTTAAAAATTATTTGAGCAGACAAAACCAGTTTAGTGTTATAAACAATGTTTAATTTAAATTATTTTGCAAGATTAGCTAGACCTGGGTCATTTCTTGCTTATGCCTCTGGAAATCATAACTAAAACTTGAACTATCTCTCAAGGTTGATATCAGGTAACCACTGAAAATTCTAATATAACTAATCACTGTGGAGAATAAACAGCCACAGTTTGCTCACTATATAAGCTGCTTAATAACAATATTAGAAGCCCGGTGCATGAAATTTATGCATTGAAGGGAGGTGGGGGGAAGCGCAATGTCCCTCAGCCTGGCCTGCACCTTCTTGCAGTCTGGGATCTCTCGCTCTTTACTGCTCCACCTGCTTGCTGCTCCTTACCGTTAAGCTTCCTGCTCCTTACCACTCAGCTCACTGCTCCTTAGTGCTGCCATGGAGGCAGGAGAGGCTCCCGCCACCGCCGCTGTGCTTCTGGCTGAGCGGTGCTCCCCCTGTGGGAATGCACTGACCACCAGAAGGCAGCTCCTGCATTGAGTGTCTGCCCCCTTGTGGTCAGTGCATGTCATAGCAACTGGTTGTTCTGCCGTTTGGTCAATTTGCATATTAGTCTTTTATTATCTAGCATACCTCTGAACTTCATTCCATGTTTTGGTTTGAATGTTCCCAGGTTGCAAATTGTCTTTTTGATGTTAGCATCATTAACTTTTACAAATTACTATTTTGGGGATTCATTGGTTTTATTACTGTTCTTTATGAAACTTTGACACTATATAACAATACCTAGACCAACGATAACATTTCCATAAAAAAAGATGCTTAAAACACTAAGTATAAATCAAGATGCAATTCTAAAAGAGGTATAAGTAACATACAGAAAGGCAAAAAAAAAAAAGAGAAAGGAAAAAAAATATATAAAATGATAGACCAAAGCCTTAACATCAATAACTACATTAAATATAATGGATGTACAGACATCTATTAAAAGGCAGATTGGGCCCAGCTGATGTGGTTCAGTGATTGAATGTCAACATATGAACCAGAGGTTCAATTCCTAGTGAGCGCATGTACCCAGGGTGTGGGCTCGATCCCCAGTGGGAGGCATGCAGGAGGCAGCCAATCAATGATTCTCTCTCATCACTGATGTTTCTATCTCTCTCTCTCTCTCCCTTTCTCTCTGAAATCAATACACACACACACACACACACAGACACACTAGGGGCCCGGTGCACGAAATTCGTGCACAGGGCGGGGGGGGGGGTCCCTCAGCTAAGCCTGCCCCCTCTCACAGTCTGGAACCCCTCAGTGGATGTCCTATGATGGTCCCAGTCTGCCAGGTGCCTTTTGTGTGTGTATGTGTGTGTGTGTGTCACCACTGGAGACCTGCCCCCAGCCGCATCTGAGGCTCGGAGCAGTCCTCCTATGTGTGTCTTCCTGCTGGGGGCCTGCCCCCAGGCTTAGAGCAGGCACCCCCTCTATGTTGATCTCTCAAACTCTTGCCCTCCCCTGCATGTTGTTGTCTTTTTTGAGCTATGGCCAGGGCTGGGTGCTGCCTGCCTCCCAAGGTGCCTATTGCCCATCTTCCTCCAGCCACCAGAAAGCAGGGAAAACCCCACCTCATAGTCAGGCCAGCCTTTTCCTGCTCCCTGATCCCCGGAAGGGACCTGGGGAGCCACCAAGCAGACCCCCAGCCCCCAAGAGCTTGCTTTCCCGCTCCCCAGTGCCCCCCAAAGGGCCTAGGGAGCCGCCAAGCAGGCTGCCGACTCTTTCCCACTCACCAGTCCCCTGCTGCCTTCCTTTTCCACTTCCCAGTGTTGCCAAGGGGTCTGGGGAGCTGCCAAGCAGGACCCTGGCCACTTCAGCCTTGCTTTCCTGCTCCCCGGTGCCCCGCAAAGGGCCTGGGAAACCGTCAAGCAGGCCAAGAGTCCCCTGCTACCTCTTTCCCACTCAGTGGTACCCTGCTGCCTTGCTTTCCCACTCCCCTGTGCCCCACAAAGGGCCTCGGAAGCTGCCAAGCAGGCCCCCGGCCCCCACCACCTCTTTCCCACTCCCCGATGCCCCTCAAAGGGCCTGGGAAACCGCCAAGCAGGCCGAGACCCCCCCGCCGCCTCTTCCCCACTCACGGGTCTTAGGTCCTGTGGTGTTCCACCCTGCAGCCGCTCTGTGCACTCGGGAGGTCCCTCAGCCCGGCCTGTGCCCTCTCACAGTCTGGGACCCCTCTGGAGATGTCCACCTGCTGGCATGCCTGACCAGCCTGGGTGAGGGGCTGATGGCTGTCTCCAGGCTGGCCAAGCTCCCCAGGAACGTCCCTCATCCCATTGGGTTGTGGCCAGTGTGGGTGACGGGCTGATTGGCGCTTTCAGGCTTTAAGGCTGCCCACAGCTCCCATTGACCCAATGTCCCAGCAAGGCTGGCTGGATGCAGGTTTCTGGGGTTTATCTTCTATAATTGATGCTGTTCCTTTAAGCCGGCCTACTAACTACTAAGGAAGCCTCCTCTCTGCTTCACCTCGCGTGTCTATAATGACACAATGTTATTCTTAGGCCTGCTGTTTTCTTCAGCTCCTGAGGATTCTATGATTGTTATTTTGTTTCAAATGTGTGTTTTGGTTGAGCCAGGATAGTGGAGCGGAGTGGGCGTTAGTTTCACTTTCACTCCTGCCGCAATGGAAGCTGCCGTTTACTCAGGTCCATGAGTGGCAGCCGCCATGTTGGCTGGGCTAATTTGCATACAGCCACTCTGATTGGCTGGTGGGCGTGGTTTACCCCGTCTCGGAGAAACGGTTAATTTCAATATTACGCTTTTATTAGTTAAGAGATATACACACACACACACACACACATACATATATATATGTGTGTGCATATATATATATATATATATATAAATTTTAAAGGCAGATTAGCAGAGTAGATGAAAAAAATCATGATCTAATTACATGCATGGTCAATGAAATTCACCTTATATATAACAATTTAGGTATTTTAAAATCAAACATAAAAAAGATATACCATGCAATAAAAAGCAAAAGAAGCAAAGTGGCTATAATTAATATCAAATAAAGGATTCAGAGCAATTTACCAGATACAAAGAGGAACCTTATAAAATGATAGAAGGACCAACATACCAAGCAGACATAGCAATCCTACATATGTATGCACCAAACTACAGAACTATACATGAAACAAAACTGATAGAATTAGGAGAAATTCCATAAAAATATGGTTGATGAGTCTAGCAACTCTTCTCTTAATAATTGATAAAATTAAACAATAAAATCAGCAATGATACAGAACTCGAGCACATCATCAACAATCTGAATCTAATCAACATTTATAGAATACTCTATCCAACAATAACAAACTATCATATTCTTTCCAAGAGTTCACAGAACACTGACCAAAAAACAAATTGTAGTCTAGGCACAAAACGAATTAGAATTATACTGAATTGAAATTATCCTAATCAAATTAGAAATCAATAACTTAAAAGTTATAGAAAATTTCCTTAAAACTTGGATACTAAACAACATAAAAAAGTTAAGTATCACATGATATCACTTCTATGTGGAATCTAATGAACCAAATAAACTGATGATCAAAATAAGATCCAGAGACACAAGAGCATAAACAGACTGTTGAAGCTCAGAGGGAAGGCAGGGGAGGGTGGGTGGGAAGACATCAACCAATGAACTTGTATGCATTGTAGTATATGCATAACCTATGGACACAGACAATGGGTGGTGAGGGCCTGTGGGGGGGGTAGGGGTGGAAAGGACCAGAGTGGGCTGGAAGAGGTTAATGGGGGAAACAGAGGGACCTATGCAATACTTTCAACATATTTATTTTTAAAAGATTTAAAAATAAAATAAAATACTTAACATTTCATTTTATCTCCAAGGTAAAATTTTAAAACTAGGGGATGTTGTATGAGTTATCACAATGGAATGCTGACATCTCTACCACAGAGCATATACCCGGATAGCTGGGTCTCAGGAAAGTCAGTTGTCATCATGACCTCTCACTGACCAAGCCTGAGTCCTGGGCTCACATCCTTTCTCCTGTTTCCTATACCCTTCTCATCTCTTGCTGCCACTCAAAGGCAGGCAACTAAGACATCACCTACAAGTCAGAAAGCCTGTTTCTGGCCTAAGACTGCTGTGTCCAAGTTGCACAACTTACTTCTTGGTCCCAGTCTCTTCCATGCAGTAAGAGAGAGTAAACACCATTCTCGGCACACTGGAGGTTTCTATAACCATCTTGAGGCCTGGGCCTGTGTGCAGCCTTTTCATCTTATTAGGACAGTGCCCGGAATAAAGTGGGCGCACAAATATCTGTGAATAAGTGGAAATTTGTTTTTCTTCCTTTCCCTGTTCTAACGCCTTATTTCATCCTCCTATTCCTGTTGGTTCTTGAATTTAAAAATTTATTTGCAGCAATTAGGTGATACCAAAATTCTTAGGGAAAAATTTATGAAAACTTATGTTGGGCCCAACACATTCACATTCCATTGCTCTGCTGCTGTCAGTGGCCCTCACTCTCCCTCTTCTGAAAGGCTCTGCCTGTGATGTCTATTTTTTTCCTATTTCTTTCCACATCCTAAATAGCCACTCCCAAGTATTACAGGCAGTAGCTTTCTCCTCCACCATCCTCTGCCTTCCCTTGCAGCCAGATTTCTTCTCATTTTCCAGGAAATGTTCCAGGAAATGCTTACATGTGCCTCACAAATTTCTGAGACACATTCTATAGCCCTCAACTAACTGGGAGAGTCTCAAGAAGGGTATTTAAATGTCCCAAGATATTGCAGGGAATGGTGAAGAACAAATACTCAGATCATTGCTTTCAATCTTCCCAAAGGCTCAGCCAGATTTAAAAAGACAAACAAAACCTACACTAAACTTGGAAAATTTTTAATATAACATGCTTTGATTCCCAAAATCACCATCTGACAAACTAGAAGTTGCCAAAGAGTCCCTCTGAATCTCTCCATCCCCATCATCAACATCTTGTTTAAATATGATGGGTTCTTGCTAAAAAAGAATCAAGTATAACTTTTAAAAGAAAAAAATAAAATCTTTGTTATTACAGTAAATGGTTTCCAAAATAATTTAAATTAGAGGCCTGGTGCACGAATTTGTGCACTAGTGGGGTCACTCGGCCTGGCCTGTGGGATCAGGCCAAAACTCTCCGACATCCCCCAAGGGGTCCTGGATTGTGTGAGGGCACAGGCCAGGCTGAGGGTCCTCATCAGTGCACAATTGGGGCTAGGGAGGGATGTGGAGGTTGACCAGCTGGGGAAGGACTGTGGGTGGGACTCAGGGTGTGTCCTGTACATCTCCATCAGTCCCGATCAGCTGGACCCCAGCAGCAAGCTAACCTACCAATTGGAGCGTCTGCTCCTTGGTGGTCAGTGCACATCATAGCAAGCAGTTAAGTGGTCTTAGCATATCATTAGCTTATTACGCTTTGATTGGTTGAATGGACGACTGGATGAATGGACACTTAGCATATTAGGCTTTTATTATATAGAATGAATCCATCAAAGTCCAAAGAACATAAAAACCAGGGAATAAACTCAATATTTAATAGTTAACATTAAAGTGATTAAATAAATACCATATTTTCCAGCATATAAGATGACTTTTTAACCCAGGAAAATCTCAAAAATATTCTCAAATAATGAGAAGGCTAGTGAGAAAAGTGACCCAACTACCTCCTCTACTTTCTCCCTCTACCATTTCTACCATTTCAGCAGTTTTGTCTCAACTTTTGAGAAGATTTTCCTGGGTTAAAAAGTCATCTTACACACTGGAAAATACGGTATATGTAACTATTCCTTTAAATAAATGGAACTACTTTCCCAATAACTCCTAGGTAAATTTTTAAATTCTATCTTTAAAGGAACTTTAACACTAACTTCATCTATTTCTCTAAACATATGTCTGTGTTCCTGTCAAAATCATGTCCTTATTTTGCCCAAGTCTATATATGTATCTCCCATTTCAATCAGCAACCCCTCTCAGTTCTTCAGGCTCCTCAGTGTGCTTTTGGGGGAAGGAACCCTGGACTGAAAGTCAGCATTCTGAAGTTAATAGTACTATTTCAGTCACTGGTTAATTAGGAGACTTTACTATGCCATTTAACCTCCCTTATCTATAAGACAAAGGTATTCAGCCAGGTGATTCCTATAATAAAGATAACAAGGAAGCATAAAGTCTGGGTTTGTTAGGTGTGTTAGGGTGAACATCTGACCTTCACTTCCCTCAAGATCATAGTGAAACTATCTCAGGAATATATTCAGGAATGTCTTGGAGTGTTTTGCACAATTTACTTTTGTCTGGTGAGCAGGCCTGCAAGTAATCAATCGCCAATTTCCAAAACAGTGAAGCTGAGGAGCCAGCGATGGTATAAACTCCCAGAAAGATAGGAATTCACACTTCATAAAGCCATACTCCACTTAGCGACAATGTTAGGAGACTGTTGGGCCTGGGAAGATCCTGGAGAAACCTCGAAGGCCCAACACTCCATCTAGAACTAGAGGCACGGAGTTTCAGTTTGCAATTGTTTCTAAACAAGTAAGTTTCTACATCCTTTGACTTTAAAGAAATATTCCATCACTACTGTCTTTAATGAGCACTTGTTAATAGTGGGTTCCCCTTATTTGTGTATTTCCTTCCCCAGATCCTCACTCTACTTCAAAATCCAGTTGATGGGAGAGGCTCATCAAACTTTTGTTGACTAAATTAATTATCAGCATTATATTTATACAGAGCACACAAAAATTGCTAATTAGACGAAAAGAAATAAATTATAAACTTTAAAGGTCTACATCTAAGTTTTAAAAACTGGGTTGCTGGTTATTAACCATTATAGGTTCTTTTTCATTTGTGCTACTAGGATTCCACTGCCAAAATAAGGCAAGAGAAGAGTCAAAGCTGGGTAATGACACATTCTCTTAACAAGAAGTAGCTACTGGTAGCATATGCCATAGGATAAGGACTGTGGCCATTGCTGACTCTCTGGCTCAGACACAACCTGAACTAAGTTTAGAAAAACTCATGTTAAATTATGGTCAGTGTATTCTAGCACTAACTATGTTTTGAGATGTAACCATGAAAAACAACAAAGAAGAAAAGACTGCATGGTTATTTTTTACTGTTTAGAACAAACCATTTCCTAACCATGTCTAAAACATAACCTTTACTGCCTATCTTCTAAAGCATTTTTATACTTTCTAACAGCCTCAACATTTGAGAAATTCTAATAATAAAATCTATTTGAATAATTTCAACAAAAAGAGAATACTTGGCATCATATATTTTCAGAGTCATTTGCTGCTGGAAGGAAGGCTGAATTTTGGACTTCTGTTTCTTTAAGGGTATGGCGAAATAATACTGTCATAAATAGAGGCAATAAGAAAAGACTAGACACTCAAATAAAATGGGTTACAATACGCAGAATGGAAAAGCTATTAAATGCACATTCACGTATGTAAGACACAGAAGAGAAGCTTTAGAAAGCACATACACACTTAAGAGACAAGAAAAAGATAACTTAAAAAAAAATTAACAGCCATGGCTGATTCAAATTTTTAGAGATTAGAGTAAAAAAGGTGGGACAAAACAGCAAAACAGTATAAATGACAAGAAAAGGGGTTAATTACTTACAGGAATTCTTCTCCAGGATGTTTGGGTATATTTATCAGCATATGTGCATTTTTCCTCTTTAGATTTTTGGTGGCAGTTACACCGAGTTGCCTAGACAAAAACACAATTTTTTATAGGGTGTAATTTTTCATACACCTATACATGGACAAACAAAGTAATTAGGGTCTCTCTTAGGGAGTAAAAATAAAAAAGCAAACATCAAGATCTATTATCTCCTGTCTTATTCAGAGATTGGGTTCTAGAGTTAGCTTACAATTTTGAATAGTTAAAATTACCTTTGGAAATCTCTTTTATTATCCATAAAACACACTACCTATGACTTTACATATAGATGCAGCACTATATATATATATATATATATATATATATATATATATAGTATCTAAAGAATACAATTGTAAGATTTTAAGTATTTCCCTAAACTATGATGCTACTATAATAACTGCAACACAATTTCTTAAGTTCATTTTTATTAGACTCTACTGTATATTAAATACCCCAGCATACAAGCAAGACTGTCTTTTCACATGTCCAATGCTTTTAAGTTCCTTTAATGATGTACTGATTTTATTGGACTCGAAAACTTAGAAGTATCTCTGCCCTTTGACAAGATCTATCTGGGCATCTCAGTTCACAAATGAATTCTCTACACATGATTCGACTCAAAGCATACTCATTTAGTCACTTATACAACACAAAGTGATGTATCTATTGTGTAAACCTTGGTCTTTCAAATAAATATCAAAATTTTTTAAAAATAAAAAAACTGATAATGAGAATTTTTCTTTAGTGGAAAGTTGGAATATAACCTTATTTGTTAAATAACTCCAATACATATACTTTCTTGCAGGAATACTTATATAACGAATTCTTGACTATTGCATCAAGCTAAAATTTTAAGTTTCTACTTTAAAAATAATTACCAGTATTCAAAATTTATCTTAATTCCAATCGGATCATTCCAATTTCCATTTACAAAATAAAATATAATTAAAACAAAAATATCTGTAAGTAGTGATATTTTCCATTTCTTGTAGAACAAACATATTTCCAATTCCTAAGAAATGAGACGGTCATTGAAACAAAATTCAATATATAATTGACTATTGAACAATGTGGGGTTTAGGTGTGTCAACCTCCTGTGCAGTTGAAAATCTGCATATAACTTTTGACTTCCCCAAAGGTTTACTTATAGCCTTCTGTTGACCAGAGCCATAAACAGCTGATTAACACTTATTTTATATGTTATATGTATTATATACCATATTCTTTTTAAAAAAAATCTTTACTATTGAAAGCATTACACATATCCCCTTTTCCCCATTGATCTCTTCTAGCCCCTCCCCACCACCACCCAGGCCTTCACTACTCTATTGTCTGTGACCATGAGTTATGCATATAAGCGTACAAGTCTTTGGTTGATCTCAAATGAGTGGGTATATACTGTATTCTTATAATAAAGCTCCAGAAAAGAAAACAGTATTAAGAAAATCATAAGGAAAATACACTTATAATACAGTATGAATTTACTGAAGAAAAAAACAACAATTGTGTATAAGTGGACCCATACAGTTCAATCCCATGTTGTTCAATTCAAGAGTCGACTGGAGAGTCTCTAGGTATTCACTCCAATAGGATTTTTCACATGTATAGGAGGTGTGTAAAGAAGGAAAGATAATATAAAGCATTCACCTTATGGCAAGCATATGACTCATTGTCTCTTGACTAGTGCGATTCTGGAAATAAGTTCCTCTCTATGTCTGTGTGCTATCAGATCAAGAATAAGATCTGGCAAGTATATGAGTTTTCCATAATTTGGAAAACCTAGTTTTTAGTGATATGCTTTCCATTTCTAACAAAGATTTTCTTTGGCTTGTTGGTATTTTTATGCCATTATGTTCTTGTTATTCTGGCCTTTTATATTATTAGAAACTAAATTATATTTAACTTTGAGACAGTGTATGTATTGTTTTCATATAGAACTATTATTTGAATCTGTAACCACTATACAATTATAAAAAGTCTACTCAGCATCATCCACAGAGGAGAACCATTTTCTTAGAACACTCCTCACGGTCTCTAATAGACAGCTGTACAGGTTTCCTTCTGCTATAACAGAGGAGAGAAAACACCTTGTTCTCAGCTCTCCAGTACTCACTTCTCTAAAATCACATTTAGAAAAGACATTTACCCTTTATCAATGAAATGACTGACTGTAAATTGGAGAATTTAAAAACCCCAAAACATAAGGCCACTGAAAATGAATGGACAAAAGTTTTCTTTTTACCTTGAATATTTACTATTTAGACTGTAAGTTAAACCACATACTTTTAGAGTGCACATAATCAAAAATAATATAATAATGTA